>PVKV010043306.1:0-10143 GCA_004027835.1 Alouatta palliata | reverse complement strand
TACTCTGTTTATGACATGAAATGAGAATTTTAATGCATGGTTTCACTTACTAATGTATGCTGTTGCAGGACATTAATAAAGTTGTTTTGCAGGCTAGAGTGTCGTGATGCCATAATCAGAACACACCTTTTTCCCCTTTCTTCCAGCTTCAAATGCAAATTCATTATCAGGCTCACTTCTAATAATTGGAATGTTTGCCACCTTGGGCTTACAGCAGAAAAGCCTGACAAAATAGTGTTTGCTTAGGCAATAATTTAGACTTTACCTTATTTGTGATTACTATAACTACAAGGCATAATTTCCTATCTATCATCTTATTTAAATTTTATGAATTTGAATTTTTTTACACTAACTTTTCCCAATAAAGTCCACTATGAAACCAAAAAAAAAAAAAATCCATCAATCTATTCCTTAATTTGTTAATGTCTTTGTATCCCTGTTAAATTAAATAAAAAACAATGTTATCTTCCTAGAGAGTGTTTTTTTCTGTCCCCAGGCTGTTTTTTCTTTTGAGATGGAGTCTCACTGTGTTGCCCAGGCTGGAGTGCAGCGGCACAATCTTGGTTCACTGCAACCTCTGCCTCCCAGGTTCAAGTGATTCTCCTGCCTCAGCCTCCAGAGTAGCTGGGATTACAGACACCCGCCACCACACATGGCTAATTTTTGTATTTTTAGTAGAGACGGGGTTTCACCATGTTGGCCAGTCTGGTCTTGAACTCCTGACCTCAGGTGATCCACTCATGTCAGCCTTCCAAAGTGTTGAGATTACAGGCATGAGCCACCATGCTCGGCCCAGACTTTTGATATCTTGGCTTCGACCACTGACATTAGCACGTATTTCTAGCAGAGTCTGATAGCAAAAGCAACAGTCTTTAAACCATTAAGCATAATGATGACTGTAAGAACTAATTGAAACATGATGATTTTCATGTGTTTTGGAAACCATCGCTATAAACTTTATAAAATTAATCAGGAAAGAAAGGAGGGGAAGAAACAAAAATAAACCAAGCTCACAGCCCATTCAGCATTAATTGTGAGGCCAGCTGCTCTCTGACTGCTTCCTCATGGTTGCTTGGTGCCTATTGCCTCAGAATCACATATACCCTGTTACAATTTTAGTTCCCCTTAATTCCTCCATAGATAACAACTAGAACATTATAAAATGTTTAGTTTTACGTTTAAGATATTTTTTCAGGTCCCACACATCAACAGAACTACTGACATCAGCTGATCTGAAGAAACCCCCAAAGGCTCCCTCACCAAAGAATGTAGTTTTTACATCCTGATAATTTAATTCCCCTTATCCTGACCAGTCGACAACTCCAATTTTCCAACCCCTCAGCCTCCATGATTCTGTTAAAATCCCCAGCCCAGAACTCCTGAGAAGGATGGATTGAAAGGTCTCTTCCCATCTCCTCACTCAGCGGCCTGTGATCACTAAACCCTTTGCTGCAAACCTCGCTGTGTCAGTGCAACTGGTCTGTTACTGTGCAGTGGGCATACAAAGCTGTTGGTTCTACAACATTTCCACAAAACATAATAATTGTATGGGAACACACTGCTTCCTCTGCTGTCATCTGCCCCCACAAAGTTGGCTACATTCAGTCACTTTGTGTGTTACCACTTCTACATTCAAAAAACATTTATGACAAACATTTTCAACCTGACCCTGCGGTAGGCCCAGATAAAAGAATAAATAAGACACAGTCCCAATCCCCTCTGTGTCCATTCCAAGAACTCATATCTTAAAGAAAGCTAACGCAGATGGTTATATCTTTTTTTCCTCCTCAGACTGAATGTGAGATTTCAAACACAGTGGGTAACACAAATGAGGGTAAAGAGACATCCTCTCCACAATGTGAAGACACATCATTACTCAAAAGCTAAAACCATCAGCTAGAATCCTCCCCCAGTGCCATTACTTCCCACTTACAGAATAATAGTGTTAGAAGTTGTAGTCAAAGCTAGACTCTCTCTGATAAACTGTTAATAACAAATGTGTTTTATCAAAGTTAATAAGACCCCCATAGCAGGTATAAGAGCCATAAAAATGATAATACCCTTTATTGAAGTAATTTTACTCAGGAGAATTGAAGTTTAGTCCAAACCACTATGGAAGTCATATGCACAGAGATGTTCACAATATTGTCTATGACATCTAAGAGTCAATAAATCATTAGATAAATTATGATTGTCAATCAGTTATACTGAGGGGTAATTGTAAGACTCTGTGACAATAAAAAATGATTTATTTAATGGAAAGTTTTCAAAAGTCTAATTTTTCTTCTTTTTTTATTTTTATTTTTTGAGATGGAGCTTTGCTTTTGTTGCCCAGGCTGGAGTGCAATGGCACAACCTCTGCTCACTGCAACCTCTGCCTCCCAGGTTCAAGCAATTCCCCTGCCTCGGCCTCCCAAGTATCTGGGATACAGGCGTGCACCACCACGCTCAGCTAATTTTGTATTCTTTTAGTAGAGACAGGGTTTCACTATGCTGGTCAGGCTGGTCTCGAACTCCTGACCTCAAGTGATCGACCTGTTTTGGCCTCCCAAAGTGCTGGGATTACAGGCATGAGCCACCACGCCTGGCCTGAAAAGTCTAATTTTTAAAAATGTGACTGTGTGTACTAGGGCTTCCCAACCTTGGCACCATTGACGTTTTGGTCCAGATAATCCTTCGCTGAGAGGAAGCTGTACATTGTAGAATGTTAAGCAGTGTCCTTGGTCTCTACCCCCGGACACCAGTAGCACCACCCACCCTCAGCAGTGACACTCAAAAATGTCTCCAGACATTCCCAACTTTCCTCAAAGCAGCAAAATCACCCTGAGTTGAGAACCATGGGTTATACTCTGATCACAGCTATATAAAAATGTATGCATAGGTGGACAAAGCTGGGAGGAAATATGGAAAAATTTAAAAAGGCATTTCTAATAGGATCATGAAATTATTTAAGTTTTTGGTTTTTTTTTTTTTTGTTTTTTTAAAGATGGGGTTTCACCATGTTGGTCAGGCTGGTCTTGAACTCCCGACCTCAGGTGATCCTCCGGGCTTGGCCTCCAAAGTGCTTGGATTACAGGCGTGAGCCACTATGCCCAGCCTAAGTTATTGAAGTTTTTAAACATCCTCTTTAATACGTTTGCAATAAAAACACCAAAGGTTAAAATTGAGTACTATTATGAGTCACAAACTCTTCTAACGAGTTTTAATCTTTAAAGTTATTATACAGTCTTATTATTGAGATAATTTTAATTTTTCCATTATAATGACATCAAAGGAAACTTTATTTAGATGATGGCAAAATCATTTTTTAAAAGCCCATAAGGCCAGAACTGATATGTGATTCAGATGGAGAAGGACAGAATGACTCATTAGTACTAACCGTAACTCTTATTCTGCAGCATGATTCTTGGAGCTTGCTCAAATTCAGAAAGAATTTCTAAGGAAATTTTGTATAAGAAAAAAATGAATTCAGAATTATTCCATCACTGCTACCCAAAACTGGATTTGAGTAAAAACTTAATGCATGTTTGGCGTCAATGGGAAAGTTACTTAAAATATTTTGACAATTCTCAATTTTATTTTTAAAAATGTATTAAGGATTACAGCATCTAACATTTGCAGAATATTCTACAGTGTTCATTCTCTCATTTAGTGAATTTGAGCACAAGAAATAGAACTTGAGTTGTGAACATGTGCTGAGTAATGTAAGTAGGTAATAGAGAACCAAGAGTGTAGGCTACTCTAACACTGTAGGGTCGGGAGAGAATAAAATTGTTGTCAATATTCATATGACATTCTATTCCTTGCTCCGGTAGAACAGGTGATTTTAAACTGTTTTAGAAAGTCTCAATAACATTATTCTACCAAGCAATGTATCTGATAAGTGGGTAACCCAGTGCCTAAACCTTGCCAGAGAGGCAGGTGTAGCTGGTTGACACTCACCCTCTTTTGTGCTGGGGCATAAATGTGATTCCATAAATAAGCCCAGGGGTGTTTGACTTAGAGAGTTATGGCTGGAGGCTTGGGGAATTTGGAAGCTGAGGAAGAAAGGAAAAAGGAAAAGGCAATGAGCAAGAATCTCCAGAGAGTGGAGAGAAAAACATGGCCTCTCACACCTCCACCTTCACTCTACCCCAACCCATTTGGTTCTGTGGAGCCAATTAAGCCTTTATGAAGATCAGTGTTAGAAGATGAAGGAACTTTCTTGTTCCATATTGTCAAATCCAGTGTGTACAGCACTATTTGAGGCCCAGGTAATAAAGGACAGAGTAGGCTGGGGGGATTGCCTTCATTTCTACACAGTAGGCGCAAAGCAGTCCAGCAAGTGCTGTGTAGAACAGGGCAGCAGAAAATCAGAAATTACAGGAAGGGCCCCATCAACAGGACCATCGCCCTATCCAACAGATTTGGAACATGGGACTTCTGCCAGGAGACTGGACCTTCACAGGAACATGAGCAGACTTGTTTCTAAGGACATACAGGAAACCCGCTCACAACTCCCAGATTAACTGGTGGAGATTTTGTGAGGTGAGGTTATTGAAACCTTTGAGTTAGGCATTTAGTGTTGTTATGACTTTTTTTTGTTTCCATGGGTTGACTAGGTGTGGGAATATTCCGACTACATCTGATTTACCAAAAAATACACCATCAATTCCCAATTTTATATTCCATAGGTGTTCCTCACTTTAAAAATAAGTATTTCATAGAAGTTTGCTATAAATAAAATGTAAAACAAATTCTATTTTCTCATAGACAGCCATTTTTAGGTATAATTTACATAAGGAGTCATCATCAAATTCTTTTTCAGTGAACAAAAAATTCCAATAAGTGGATCAAAAACTTTTGATAATGAAGGACATTGAGATGAAGGCTAGTTCAGAGTAGGCTGGGCACTGCAAGCCAATAGAGACACATCCCTGACTCTAAAAGTATTCCTCCACCATTAGCCACTGTCATGGTCACAGTTACCAGATTTTCAAGCTGGTATCATGAAGCCTAAGAAGTAACGGTGTAATAGCATCACTTCTACAGGTACTATGAATTAAAGTTCACTTAAAACTGTATAGAACAAATCAGTTTTGTGTCCATTCTGAAAGTTTAGAATGTTTTATGTTGAATGAGGTGATCTCTGTTAGGGGCTATGCTAGCCAGCACACAAGGGTAAGATTCTAATTCATCAGTGGTAAGTGAACCTGTAACAGACAGCTCTCATTGTTAACAGCTGGGTTCCTCCCTCTTCTGACAGAACTCTTCTTTCCTGTGAGGAACCCAATCCATGTGTCTCAGTTGGAGCTGAACTCTCACTCGGGGCTACACAGCCATCATCACAACAGTGTGCAAGTGACCCGACCAAGCCAACCAAAATTCCTCATTTCCCTAGTCTACTTGGTTGTTCAGAGATATATATGTGACCAAGTAGAACATATCAGAATCTATCCCAGGAGTTTTTTGTCAGAGCTATTGGGAAAGACTGGCTCTTTTTACCAGATATACTAAACTAAGAATATAGGAGCCTGGGATTGGAGAAGCTCAGAATGCAGCTGCAAGAGGTAAGCAGAGCTGGGAGACAGAAAAACAGCCCTAAAGACATCATATGAGCCCCGGGATCCCAGTTACGTCTGAAGCTGGTTCCACATTGACTCTCTTTTTTTCTCCTACCATCCAACAGTAGGCTTAATCACACCAATCCAGACCAGTTTCCTAAGGTCATCAGGAGTAGAGACTCCCACCATTTCCCAGTTCTGGGTTCTTGGGGTTTCTTCCAGGCGGTGGGCCCAACGAAACAATTGGTGAGACAAGAATACACAAGCACACGATTCATTGTTAACTTTGACCAAAGTCAGGGTGAGAGGCAACAGCTGGAAGTACCTACAATCACTTTCAAGCCTGTAGAGTCTAACTAAACCTTTTTATGTAACATAAATTATTTTCCTTCTAATATTATTCTTCTATTTTTATTTATTTTATTTTGAGAAAGGGTCTCGCTTTGTTGCCCAGGCTGGAGTGCAATGGCAGGATCTCGGCTCACTGCAGCCTCCACCTCCTGGACTCAAGTGATCCTCCTGCCACAGCCTGCCAAATAGCTGGGACTAAAGGTACACACCACCTTGCCTGGTTAATTGTTTTTGTATTTTCTGTAGAGACAGGGTTTCATCATGTTGGCTAGGCTGGTCTCAAACTCCTGAGCTCAAGCAATCTACCCACCTCGGCCTCCCAAAGTGCTTGGATTACAGGTGTGAGTCACCGTGCCTGGCCAATATTATTCTTTCATCAGTGGTACAAACCACTTTCAAGGCTCCTCTCCAGACAGTCCACCAAGGTTCAGTTAGCTAGACCACCTATAGTTTTGCTCCTAATTGTTGTTTACTTAATTGGCGTGTGATCTTTGATCCTTGTCATTGTCATAAAGAGGGTGTTCTGTTGTCAGAACTGGAAGAGGAGCAAACCAGCACCCCACAACTTGAATGAGACTTGAATCATACCAGGTGAAATTCCCATGGTTTCTTGGCTCCCTTTGCATTTGCTTTCACATAAACAGACATTCTACAATTTCTGCCAATTTGTGTCCTTGCTTTGTCTCCCTTTCTAAAACTTTTGGCTGACAGGTTCACTTTGCCCTGAATTTACTGATTTAACTCATTTTACTTCTAACTAAGGAGTTTTTTTTCCTCCTACATAATAGATTTGCTGTCTGAATTTCTCCTTTAGATCAAAATTGTCCATTCAACTTGAACCACCCACTTTAGTGAACCAATAAATTCCTCTTTTGGATTCTTGGAATCCTACCTGTTTGGGCAGGATGTCTTTCACCAATAAGTGATTTGGGCTTCTGCCACAATCTGCTGAACTATTCAATTATTCTTGGGAGTTTTCATTCCTACAGCCAACTATTGGGATGCTACTATGGTTTGAATCTGTCTCCCAATAGTCATGAGTTGGAAACTTAATTGCCATTGTAACAGTATGAAGAGGTGGCATCTTTAAGACATGATTAGGCCCTGAAAGTAATGATGTTATCTTGGGAGTGGGCTCCTGATAAGTAGATAAGTTTGGCCTCCATTGTGTCTGTTGGTCCTGTGTGCTTGCTTGCCCTTCTGCCATAGTTATGACACAGCAAGAAGGCCCTCACCAGATGCAGACCCATCGACACTGGACTTCTCAGCCTTCAGAACTGTAAGAAATAAATGTATTTTCTTTATAAATTTCCCAATCTGTGATATTCCATTAGAGCGACATAAAACAGACTAGGACAAATGCTCACTACCGTGAATTCTGGGATTCAAAATAAGGTTAACTAGAAAAAGGAAGGAAAACATGGTAGAGTGACCACAGTTCTGTGCCTCCTCCCAAACACCAGTGACACAATGGTAAAGGAATATACAAAAAAGAGGTTTTAGCCCCCAACAACAAGTTGGAGAAGAAACAAGAACAAAGAATATTCAACAAACTTAAGGAAGATGGAAAGTGAATGGAGAAGTAAAAATGACATAATAGGGCTGAGGAAGTGGAAATCTAAGCATCTTGGAGGGGAATTTCAATGAGTAATGAGCTATAAGCAGAGTTTCAGTGATTGCAGGCAGCAAGAACCACAGAAAGAAGTGAAGCTATGACTCCAAAATTAATGGGATTGGAGAGCTATATGTGTGGGAAATGGTTGGACTTCCAATCTCCTCGACAACTCTCAAGCAGCCAAATATTCCCCTCTCTGCTCACTACCCCAGAAAAGAACAGAGGTCCATACTATGAAGAAATTAACCCAACAGTCTCTGAACTGGAAGACAAAGCCACATGCAGGACAAAATGAGTTACAGAGCTGAAAACTGGAGTTTTATGTGAGACTTATGTGCTCAACTGTGAACATGTCAGGCATGTCCCTTTCCTGCTCCCAAAATGCTAGCAACCAAGCATATACCTACTCCCACACCACGCCCCACCACCACAAACCTAATCAATCAGAGAGTATCCTCTGGAGAAACTGGATAGTCCCAGAGAAAAGGCCTTCAGGCTCTGACATTACAGGGTTCCACATTAATAAAGCTGGTTCACCATCTAACCATCCTACAGAAAAGCCCTTTAGGCAACATACCTTGCCAACACACCCAGAGTTTCCAAAGAGCCTTTTTTTTTTTTTTTTTTTTTTTGAGACAGAGTCTTACTCTGTCACCAGGCGCCAGGCGCCAGGCTGGAGTGCAGTGGCGCAATCTCGCTCACTGCAACCTCCGCCTCCGGGGTTCAAGCAATTCTCCTGCCTCAGCCTCCTGAGTAACTGGGACTACAGGCGTGCGCCTCCACACCCAGCTAATTATTGTATTTTAGTAGAGACGTCGTTTCACCATATTGGCCAGGACGGTCTCAATTTCCTGACCTCATGATCTGCCGGCCTCCGACTCTCAAAGTTCTGGGATTACGGGTGTGAGCCACCGCACCTGGCCCAAAGAGCCTTTTTAAAAGTCACTCTTAAAAATAGGCCGGGCGCGGTGGCTCACGCCTGTAATCCCAGCACTTTGGGAGGCCGAGGCGGGCGGATCACGAGGTCAAGAGATCGAGACCATCCTGGTCAACGTGGTGAAACCCCGTCTCTACTACAAACACACAAAAAAATTAGCTGGGCGTGGTGGCGTGCGCCTGTGGTCCCAGCTACTTGGAAGGCTGAGGCAGAAGAATCGCTTGAACCCGGGAGGCGGAGGTTGCAGTGAGCCGAGATTGCGCCACTGCACTCCAGCCTAGCGCCTGGCGACGGAGCCAGACTGTATCTCAAAAAAATAAATAAATAAAAAATAACATCCAGCCCGAGCGCGGTGGCTCACGCCTATAATCCCAGCACTTTGGGAGGCCGAGGCGGGGAAATCACTTGAGGTTGGGAGTTTGAGACCAACCTGACCAACGTGGAGAAACCCCATCTCTACTAAAAATACAAAACATTAGCTGGGCGTGGTGGTGCACACCTGTAGTCCCAGCTACTCAGGAGGCTGAGGCAGGAGAATTGCTTGAAACCGGGAGGCAGAGGTTTCGGTGAGCCAAGATCACGCCATTGCACTCCAGCCTGGGCAACAGATCAAGACTTCATCTCAAATAAATAAATAAATAAATAAATAAATAAATAAATAAAAGCCAAGGATTCCAGACATTTCAAAAAATGTCTTCAACATGAAAGACAAATACTGAAACAGAGAAAAATGGAATTCAGATGTTAGAAGGCAGGGAGTTCTTGACCCTGGAAAGAGTAAAGTCGAGTTACAATCACTGTTGGTGAAGCTGTTTGATCAACAGAGTTAGTGCTGCTATGGCTACAGCCTCGTATCGCCAAGGATTACATTCAACTGCAAGTAACAGAAAACCAGACTACTAGGGCTTAAACAAAGAGCCGTTTATTTTTGTGGCATAACAAGAAGTTGGAGGTAGCAGCTGCAGGCATTGGTTCAATATCTCAATCATGGCAGAAACGGCACCTCTGAAATTTTCTCACTCTTTTCTTCAGGGTACAAGATAGCGACTGCAGTTTCAGGAATCACATATTGTTCAAGGCCACAGAGGGAAAAAAGGAGGCAAAGATGGTACCACCTATATCTGTCTTTATTGTATCATCTTATTGGCCAGAACCGTGTCATGTGGCCCTCCATTTGGCTGGGAAAGCTCATACCCATACCAGGAAACGTCATTGCTGCCCCAATAAAATTAGGATTATCTCAACAAGAAAGAACAGGGAAATGGTCACTAAACAGGTAACTAGCAGTGTCTATCACAGTCTTCAAACCAAACTGTAGCTCTCTAGAATGTACGCTTTCATAAGATCATAAATGATTGGCGATGATATGGAAGAAAGACCTGGAAAATGTTGATGAAACTAAAGGTAGAAGTTTTGGTGTTTTATCTTTCAGATGTCAAGAGTTTAGCCTTTTTATATCTGACATCACTTAAATGTCTTTCTTGTAACAAAGACCAGGAAGGAGCCACAGTACCACAGTACCAGGAGGCTATAAAGACATGGAATTCAACCTAGATGCCCATCAATGGTGGACTGGTTAAAGAAAATGCAATATGCACTCTGGAATACTACGCAGCCATAAAAAGAATGAAATCATGTCTTTTGCAGCAACATGAATGGAGCTGGAGACCATTATCCTAAGCAAATTAACTCAGGAA
>PVKV010043305.1:0-10142 GCA_004027835.1 Alouatta palliata | reverse complement strand
GGTGTTCCAGCCGCCTGTTGACAAGGCGCTGGGATTTGTATGATTTCCCCTGCGGTGACCCACTGCGCCGGCTGAAACCGCGGTCGCTGGCGTTTTTTTGCCTGGGAAATCTCCTGGCCTGGCTGTCTGTTTCAGTCCCCTTTTTTAATCAAATGAATGGGCGGCAATGCCTTCCCGGAGCTCCAATTGCCTGCTAAAATGGCACCCGGACCCACGTCTTTTGTATCGGGAACCGCTGCACCGGGGCGGCGCTCCAAACAGCAGCGGCGAAAACGGCCGCGCAGGCGAAAACAGCGGAGCCGGTGTAAACAGCCGCGCCGGCCAAACCAGCCGCGCCGGCCAAACCAGGTGCGCTGGCGACCCGTGGGTCTCCTCCCCCTGGGAATCTCCTGGTCTGTGGGCAATAAAAATCCGTCTGGGAATGTGGTGTCCACTCACCCTCCACGCTTTCACTGGGAGCTGCAATCCTCAGCTGCTCCTAATCGGCCATCTTGGATCTCTCCTCCAACCCTAGGACTATTAAGACCAAGGGTCCTGCTAATCCAGTGATTAAGGATGTTAGCCAGGGGGACCAAGAGAACAGTTTTTGGTACCAACTCTCTGAGGTTTTTCTAAGGTGTTTTCTTGTTTCTACGTTTTTTCTAACTATTGCAAGGCTGTCTCGGATGATTCCAGAATTGTTTGCATAGAAGCAACATTGTTCGCCAAGAGCTGCACACAGTCCTCCTTCCTTTAAGAACAATAGGTCCAACCCCCTTTTATTTTGTAACACCATCTCAGCTAATGAGTTCACTTGTTCAGCCAATTTGGTGATGGAATTCTCCAGCTGGGTAATATCCACATTTATTTGGTGTGACAGAGTTTTAAAATTTTGGTCCCCAGTGACTAAAGCAGATATTCCCATAGCTGCGGATCCTGCTATTCCAAGTCCCACTAATAGGGGTATAATTATCGCCCGTTTCCAACGCTTGTTGGTATCGGGTGCTATGAGAATCTCACCTTGGGGTCCACTATAAACATTTATCCGAGGCAGGATATACACAGGGGTACAGAGAACGGGCTTTGAGGAGTTGCTAAACTGGTAAGTGGAAATGCAGTTTGTGAGGCCAAAAGTACAGGCAAACCAAACAGAGTCTGGTGCAGTGTAGTAAAAACTTGTCCGGCTATAATTCAAAATGAGGGTGTCTCTGCAGAAACGTTGGTATGGGGATTTGGCAAGATAATAGTTGGGGGAGTGGAAACATATGCCTTCTCCAAGTCCCCTAGAGTTATATGGAACTGCTTTTCGATACATGAGGTATCTGAGGGGGCTATTTTGGGCTGTGCTGCTAGGCCTACGTAAAATGGTGGCTGTGGATTTAAGCATAGCCAGCAATCTTTACCTAGGTCTGGGTTTGTCTGGTTGAGCAGGTGGTGTGTGGAGGACAACAAGTTTAGAAGGTTTAAGCCTTCTGTGTCTGGGGGGGCTTCTGTGAACAGGTTAGGAATGGGGGTAGTAGATTTAGGAGTGGAGGGTAGGTTGGGAGTAAGAGTAGTGGGGCTAGGAATGGGAACTATTTGGATCTTGGGGAAGGTTTTTGGGGGCTTCAGGACCTTAGCTACGGGCCCCACTAGGCGATCAGGTCTAGGCGATGGAATACGCTGGATGGTAAAAATATTTCCCATGTCCCATCCACTCATATATACTCTGAGGCCCCATGTGCGTCCTGTAGCCCATCTCCCATCTGGATACAAGACTGTTATTTTAAGTGGGTTACAGGATCCGGTGGAGCAAGGGTTTGGGGGAGGGTCTCGGGTAAATGAAATGAAAGAGTCCCTGTTTACAGCGTAACTTGATATAGTGGAGATCGACTCACAACCCCAATGGGGGCAGAAGAACTCGTGTAAGTCATTAGAATTCCACCTCTTATCTGGTGTGGATCCTGGGCGCAGATATAATCCCATGGTTTGGAGTTTTTGCTCTGCCCCTGAACTGCCACGCCCAGCTACATCTCCACTTGTTCTGAAATTTAGGTTGGGGCCCAGGAGGGCACAGAGGTCTACGGAGAAGGTAATGGGGTTTCTTGGAATGTACTTTAGGGTTAAATTGACTAGGGTGGATTCCTTCCCGGTTAAGGAACTAACATAACCTCCAGTGGAGCCCTCGGTGAGGATTCATCAGTAATAAGTGGGTGTCAAAGGGGGTCCCTTTCAGAGGGTGGTTACAGGAATCAGGGAGATTAGGACAATGACTGAGTACGGCGCAATAGTCTTAGCTTTAGGGAGTCTGTTGTAGATGAGACCACCTCCCATCCTGCATCCGGGGGGCCAGTCTTGACGTGTGAATGGTGAATCCAAGCAGTTGGTCTGTCCACCTTGATTGCCGTGGGAGTGACCAGAATTACTGTGTAGGGTCCCTTCCAGCGAGGAATTAGACCGGAGGTGGTGAATCTCTTTACCAGGACTTCATCCCCAGGCTGGAAGGGATGTGCCTGTTGGTCAGTGAAATCCCCTAGAGTAGGTCGAGTTCCTCTGATGAGCGGGTGCACCTGGGTCTGAACAGACTGGAGTACCTGTAGGGACTTAAGGAGTGTGTGGTTATGAACTTCGGCATGTACAGCATCTGCAAGTTTGGGGAGTAAGGGAGGGGACCTGCCAAACATAATTTCAAAAGGGGAGAAACCTTTTTGATAGGGTGAGCATTGGACACGGAGGAGGACAAAAGGAAGCAGGTTGACCCAGTTCTCACCGGTCTCCAATATGAACTTTGTCAGAGTTTCTTTTATGGTCCGGTTCATTCTCTCAACCTGTCCTGAACTCTGGGGGCGATAGGCACAGTGCAGTTTCCAAGATATGCCCAGGACCATTGCTAGGCCGTGAGAAACTTGTGCAACAAATGCAGGGCCATTATCTGATCCCAGAGTCAGGGGCAAGCCGAACCAAGGAACCAGGTCTTGTAACAACTTTTTTGCTACTACCAGTGCAGTTTCAGACCTAGTAGGGAAAGCCTCAACCCATCCAGAGAAGGTGTCTATAAACACGAGGAGGTATCTATAGCCACACGCTGGGGGTTTTATTTCAGTAAAGTCCACCTCCCAGTGTTCTCCCGAGCTAGTACCCCTGAGTCTTATCCCTGTTTGACTAGGCCTACTTCCCCCTGGATTTACCCTGGCACACACGTCACATCGAGTTATAGTCTCTCTGACTAACTCGTGTAGGTGTGGAATGTGGTATCTGGCCCTCAGCAGCTTAATTAATTTTGTCTGTCCTAAGTGTGTGGCCTGGTGTGTGTCCTTAACTAGAATTCGTCTTAGAGTCTTGGGGACCACAATTCTCATATCCGGTAGAGTCCACCATCCTGTGGAATCTTGGGTACCTCCCCTGTTCTTTAGCAAAATTTTCTTCTTCAGTTGAGTACATAGGGGTAGGGGGCAAGGTTGGGGCTGGCAGAGTTACAAGAAGAGTCAGAGGTTTTACTGGCCTCAATGCTGCCTGTCTGGCTTGTAGATCAGCTGCCCTATTTCCTCTTGCCTCTGCTGAATCTCCCTTCTGGTGTCCTTTGCAGTGTATTAATGCCACTGCCTTGGGCTTCCATATAGCCTCTAGTAGGGCTAGGATTTCTTCTTTATTTTTGATGGTTTTTCCCTCTGAGGTAAGTAGTCCTCTTTCCTTACAAATGGCTCCATGTATATGAGCTGTAGCAAAAGCATATCTGCTATCTGTATAGATATTTACAGTTTTTCCCTCCGCCCAGTTCAAAGCCTTTATCAGGGCTATGAGTTCTGCCTTCTGGGCTGAGGTTCCTTATGGAAGAGCCTGGGCCCAGATAACTCGCTCTAAAGTGACTACAGCTGCCCCGGCATACCTGACTCCGTCGACCATAAAACTGCTGCCATCTTTATACAGTACCTCCTCTGGGTTTTGCAGGGGGATGTCGGTGAGGTCCGGTCAAATGGCGTGGAGGACATCCACTGTCTGTTGACAATCATGTATGGGCTCCTCCGGCTTGCTGTCAGGTAGTAGTGTGGCGGGGTTTAAAACTATACTCTTTGAAAACCTTATGCGGGGCTGGTCCAAAAGTAAGGCCTGATATTGGACTATGCGGGTATTTGACATCCACTTTCCCGGAGCTCCACGGAGTAGTGACTCCAGTGCGTGGGGTGCCACTAAATACAACTCCTGCCCTAAGGTCAGTTTGTCCGCCTCCTTAACTAACAAGGCTGTAGCTGCCACCGACCTCAGACAGGCTGGCCACCCCGAGGCCACAGAATCAAGTCTTTTTGAAAGGTATGCAACTGGCCGGGACCATGGTCCCAAACTCTGGGTGAGCACCCCCTTAGCGACTCCCTGTTTTTTACGCACAAATAACCGGAAGGGTTTAGATATGTCTGGCAAAGCCAAGGCAGGGGCTGTAGTTAGGGCAGTCTTGAGCCTGTCAAAAGCCTGTTGCTCTATTTCTGTCCAAACCAAAGGCTGATTTCCTCCCATGCATGCATACAGGGGCTTGGCTATTTCGGCAAATCCCAAAATCCATAGCCTACAATACCCTACTGCTCCAAGGAATTCTCGTACCTGGCGTCTCGTGGTGGGGGTGGGTATTTGCAGCACTGCTTGAACTCGGCTGGGTGCCAGTGCCCGGTTGCCCTTTTTTATAACATAGCCCAGGTAGGTAACTTTTGGTTGGCAGAGTTGGGCCTTTTTAGCTGAGACCCGATATCCCAAAGTCTGTAGGGTCTTTAATAATGACTGGGTAATCTCTTTACAGGCCTCTTCTGTTTTTGTAGCCAATAATAAGTCATCCACATATTGAAGTAGGGTACACTCAGGGAACTCAGTTCGGAAGGTGACAAGATCTTGGCTGAGTGCCTCATTAAACAGTGTAGGGGAGTTTTTGAACCGCTGTGGCAGTCTTGTCCAAGTAAGTTGTCCCGAAACCCCAGTATTAGGGTCAGTCCATTCAAAAGCAAATATAGGCTGGCTAATAGGGGCTAGGGGCATGCAAAAGAATGCATCTTTGAGATCTAGGACAGTGTAATGGTGTTGTTCTGGGCTTAAGAGACTCAGGAGGGTGTACGGATTTGGAACCGTGGGGTGGACAGTTTCCACCCGTTTGTTTACGTCCCTTAAGTCCTGTACTGGCCTATAGTCCTTTGTGCCGGGTTTTAAAACAGGGAGTAGGGGAGTATTCCAGGGAGACTTACAGGTAGTAAGGATTCTTCCTTCTAGAAGCCTGGCTGTATGTGGAGCAATTCCCCGCCGGGCTTCCTGGCTCGTGGGATACTGTCATACTTGGACTGGAGTTGCCGTTGCCAACGACTGGACCACGACTGGGGTACGGTGACTCGCCAAGCCTGGGGAATTTGTTTCAGCCCATACTCCGGGTACATTTCTTTGGAATTGACAGAGGGGGTCTGATGTTGGTGGTTGATCTGCCTCTGACGACAAAGCTTCCTGCAAGAGATATTCGTTTGACAAGGCACAGGTGATGAGGATTTGCTGAGGTGGTCCTGATGCCAAGGGGGGAGGAATTGAGAGGCAAGCTTGACTCTCGCTGAAAGAAATATTTGCTTGAAGTTTGTGAAGTAAATCTCGTCCAAGGAGTGGGTATGGGCACTGTGGGATGACTAAGAAGGAATGGGTGACGGTGCCATTTCCCAGATTAACAAAACGATTTGTGGTCCAAGGGCTTGTTGTGGTTTTTCCTGTGGCCCCCTGGATAATTGTTTTTTTACTGGATAGTGGTCCCAGAGGCTGAGTAAGGACTGAGTGGGCCGTGCCAGTGTTGACTAAGAAGCTAACAGGTGTACCCCCAATCTTTAAAGTGACCCTGGGCTCCTGGGGGCTTAATAAGAGCCCCGGCCCCGTCAATCCTGGCTTTCTAAATTAAGAATAGTTCTTGGAGGCCTTCCCTGAGTTGTCTCTTGCCTCCTCCTTTCCGGACATTCGCTCTTCCAGTGACCTTCTTGGCGGCAGAAAGCGCACTGATTGGGTCCTAGCCTGGGCCAGGGGCTCCAGGGGCTCCCCTGGGGGGCTCCCCGTGGGATAACTTGGGTTTTCTGAAGAGCTGCTATTACTGCCTTTGTAACCTTCTTATCCTGCCTAACTTCTGACGTGTCCCTATTGTGAAATACCTTTTGGGCAATTTCCAACAGTTGAGACAAATTTATCCCCTGAAACCCCTCCAGTCTTTGTAACTTTTTTTTTATGTCTGGAGCTGACTGGGAGACGAATGCCAGATTGATGGCCCGCTGATTTTTGGGAGCCTTAGGGTTAATAGGACTGTAGGCACAATAAGCGTCTTGTAGACTGCTTAAGAAAGGCAGTTGGAGACTTTTACGGATCCTGAGTTACAGTCCCTACCTTGGAGAGGTTAGTGGGTTTGTGGGCCGCTCCCCTAACTTCCTCCAGTAAGTACTGGTGAAAACTGTTCAGAGCCTGGTGACCCCCCAAGGTGTTGGGGTCCCATTGGGGTTGTGTAAAGGGAAAAACCTTTTAATGTGATGAACAGAATTAGTAATAATTGTTGGCAGTTATTCCAAGTGCAGCGATGAATTTGGAGTACAGATTTTAAGAGCCTTGTTAAAGCCTGGGGCTTTTGAGAGAACGGGGGATGTTGAGCTTTCTGACAGAACTTACTGCATCGTAAAACCCTGTCACCACCTTAAGTTTCCCAGCCTCCCAGCACGACCCCTCCTGGGGAACTTTTCATCTCAGCAGGTTTTTAACCTTTCCCCTCTTGCCCTCTTAGCAGTTCCCTAGCACGACCCCCTCTCGGGAACTCACTTAGCAGATTTCCCTGCCCCTCCCCTTCTGCACAGCCCCTTACGCTGGAGGCATTTGCCAGCTTGCAGACCATAAAAATTACCTTTACTACACTATGGGTGCTGCGCGCCAATTTTGGGTGCAGCCCGGCAGTTTTTTTCCTTGCTATTAATAAAGCTTGTGCTAGCACTTGGTGTTTTGGCCTTCTCTTTAATTTTTATTACCTATGTGATTAAAGAATGGGTGACCCCGATTGTCTTTTTTTGTTGGGGGCACCTCTTGGAGAGAAAGGACTCTGGCGGGTGTGGAGCCCCGCTGCGGATGTGCAGAGGGGACAAGGTTTGGTTACTGGTACTGTTTAGGGGGGTGCTGAGGTCCTGGTTCAGAGGCCCTTGAGTAGGGTGGAGGTAATTCCTGATCCTCCGTTGGAGCGGGGAGAATGGCTGGCCCAGAAAGGGCTTTTTTTTTTTTTTTTTTTTGGGGCCGGCTAACATGACCTTAAGTCTAGCCTGTTTTATGCAGCGTTTTAGCCATGGAGGGGGTTGTTGGACTGAATTTAACCATTGGTTAATGTATGGAAACTGGTTAGTGTGTCCAGGAGTTTTTGCAACCATTTTTTATACAGCCTGGGTAATTTTTGAGTCTTAGGTCCCAGTATCTGGCCACCCAACTTTAAAAGACTGTCATTTTAGTTTACATAAAGAGCGGAGTTTCCCAGGAGTTAATTTCACCCCGTATTGGCCTGAGAACCCAACTTTGAAGTTGGCTGTTACGCATTGGAGGAGGGTACAAGGCCGGGAGTTAGATGAACTCCCTTTTTTCTTTTCTTTTTTTTTTTCAATACCTAAGAGATTCCACTAATTTAAACTGGCTTCACTAAGAATTTAAACTAACAACCTTGCAGTTGCAAATGCTGCACCCTGTGGCGGTGTGCCTGCCTGAAAGCCGGGGCGGGGCTGACTGGCAGAGAAAAAAAAATGCTTTTTGTTTCAGTCTAAAACTGAGCTTGCAGCCGCTTGGCCAGCTGCGAATTTTCCGCCCCTGCAGCTTTTGGTTGCCTTGACACAGGGACCCTAAAAAGCCTTAAATTCCTCTCTCTCTACCTTTCTTCTTGCTCTTTCTCTCTCTCCTCTCTCTCTCTATCTTTTCTCTTCCTATTTTTTCTCTCTCTGTCTCTTCTCTCCTTTTACTCTCTTCTTTATTTCTCTCTCTCCTTTCTCTGTCTCTCTTTTCTCTTCCTATCTCCTCTCTCTCTCTGTCTTTTATTTTCCTATTTCCTCTCTCTCTTTTCTCTTCCTATCTCTGTTTCTGTCTTTTCTCTCCTTTTTCCACTCTCTTCTTTATCTTTCTCTCTTCTGTTTCTGTCTTTTCTCTTCCTTTCTCTCTCTCCTCTCTCTGTCTCTTCTCTCTCTTTCTATCTTTTTCTTCTCTTCCCCTACTACTGCCCTAGCCCTGTGGCTCCCTGCAGGGACGTCAGGGGTCCTGGGCCCGCTGCTTAAGCCCCTGCCTTTACTAACACTGGCTTCAGTAGAGCCTGCACAGCTAAATCTTGTAAGGATTGTACAATTAATTTAATGGGCCTGTTCCTTGCCCGAGCCAAAGGGACTGGTGGAAGGGGCCACGGGGGAGGATAAGTATCCAACCCCCAGTGAGGGAAATTACATTCAACACGGACAAAAGTACTCCTTTCCCGGAGGGGGTGGTTGAGAGAACCTACAGGCTACAGTGATTGTAATAAGAAAGAAAACAAAAAGAGTTAGGGCTAAAACTATTTGCCACATGGCAGAATCAGAAGAAAAAGTGAGGCCTCAGAAACAGAATAGGAGAAGGAAGGAATACAGAGTTATCTCTATAGGCATGAATTTAGCAAAAGTTCCCTGCAGCCAATGATCTGTTAACCACTGTAGGACATCTTCTACTGCAAGGGAAGCAGGCCTAAACCACTGTATATCGTCCAACAGGAGTCTGACAAAACTAGTAAATCTACAATAAGGACAGAACCACATGTAAGATAGACAGACAAAGGGCGGGTGCCCCCCAAATGGGAGACCAATCAGGTGCCAATCCGGCCACGTCACCGGAGGGAATTAAGGGCGTCGTAGCTAAAAGGCATACCCGTATAAACCCCGGGCCTGGTCACCTCAGGATGGAAGTCCACACAGGACAGCTCTGAGGTGAATCACCGTTATGCCATATGACGTCCCCGTGGAACCGCGGGTGTTGGCCCACTCATGCCCCGTAGCCAGGTGGCCGTGGGACTACATAGATACACATTTACTCTGACACTCACACAGAGGCTATGGAAAAACAACAATCGTTCACGCTGGTGCAAAATCCAGCTAACGAAAGCAATTGGCACCCACTGTGCCCGCTACCAGAAGACAGACACAAAGAGAAACCGTACCTGCTGGTGCGAAATCCAGCTAACGAAAGCGATTGGCACCCACTGTGCCCGCTACCAGCCAGAAGCTTCCAGCGACATCTCGGGGAGGCCTGCCGGGGCGAGAGTTGCAATGACTCGTCAGTCCCCTGACCCGGGCTACACCACAGATGGACTAGTCCCCAGTTTTCACAGATTTTAGACCAGACTTACCTCCCAGCAATCCGGAGGTTTTTAGGACCCTGAAGGAATTTGGGGCGAATGTCGGCCGAGCAGTTCGCCACTGGGGCGAGCTCCGGGGCCCTGAAACATTTTCAGGGGGCGCCTCCCTTAGAGAGCCCGGAGGCCGGAGCAGCCACCCGGGCGAGGTTCTAAGGGCTTTTGTCCAGGTGATGGTTTGAAAAAGAGAAAAATCTCGCCAATTTCCCCGTACGGGCCACCAAAGTTGTATTTGAGGCGAGATTAAGGAACCAGCACCAAGACAAAAGTATGCCAAATAGCAGGGTTTATTAAGCCGCCGACCACGGAGGACTCGCGTCTCTCCAACCCGTGGCCCCGAATGGAGGGTGTTAAGACCCTTTATACCCGTAGAAATCACTTTGGGAGTCAGGGTGAGAGGTGGAGGTGGGGGTGAGGGACACAGACATTTAGGGGTCTCCCAGACAGAGAGGAGGGAGCTGGGCTCCGGACATTCCAGGGGTTTGAGGACATCTTCCCTCCTGAATTGTTACCTAAGTGGCTTACAGAAGTTAAGATAAGCGTTCGTTTGCACATTTTCTGGGCATCAGAGAAATAACAGATCTTAGTTACTTATTACAAAGTACAGGGGCCAGGATGGAATTAGCTTGGGCTGCTATTCTAGTTACAAAGGCTGACAATTCTGGCTGTTACTGATAAGAAAGGTAGATAGCTTTAGCTAGTTTGCAGAGCAAACTAGCAGTTTTATGTACAGAAGCCAAAGGCCAGCAGTTATTGTGAGGAGAGTGGGGCAGCTGTTGCAACTTATTTTAAAACATAGCTT
>PVKV010043304.1:0-10142 GCA_004027835.1 Alouatta palliata | reverse complement strand
CAAGCAATTCTCCTGCCTCAGCCTCCCGAGTAGCTGGGACTACAGACACGTGCCACCATGCCCAGCTAATTTTTGTATTTTTAGTAGAGACGGGGTTTCACCATGTTGACCAGGATGGTCTCGATCTCTTGACCTCGTGATCCACCCGCCTCGGCCTCCCAAAGTGCTGGGATTACAGGCATGAGCCACCGCGCCCGGCAAGGTGGAAGGATTTTTCAGGCTGCTGCTGCTGCTGTTGCAGACATCCGTGGACACTGTCACAGGGCTTCCACTATCTTTTGCCCGTCTGCAGGGCTTCACTTGTCCAACCTGGTCCTTGGGAAGATAACCCTCTACTCCCTCTACCCTAGCTCTTTCAACAGGGGCTCTCCCACAGGCCTCACAGTTGCAGCCCTTAGTCCTTGGGATTTCGCATCACTTTCTTGTGGGGGAAGTCAGGGTGCGTTGGAGAATGCCTGTTCCCCTGCCCCTCTCTTCTGTGCCAAAGAATCAATTCCCCAAGACACAGTGGTGTTCTCCCTCTTAGCTCAGGCACAGGAACTACGAAATGGCCTGCTTACTTTCTCAGGTTTGAGGTGGGAGAAAAAAGGCCCAGGCCTTAGAACACAAAAGCCTGATTAATGCTTTTTTAATTAAAAAAAAAAAAATTTTTTTTTTTGGACAAAAATCTCATCATGTTTCCCAGGCTGATCTCGAACTCCTGGGCTCAGGAGATCCTCCAGCCTCGACCGCCCAGTGTGCTGGGATTACAGCAGGCATGAGCCGCAGTGCCTGGCCCTGGCTGATGACTTTCATTTTTTCCTGATGAGTCACATGGGCGTCGGGGGGAATGATACAGAAGTTAATTTCTCACTAAACACTCTGCTGATGACCTCACCTCATGTTTCCTGAAAAAACAGAAGCCATCACAGGAGGACTCCATCATCTCCCACTACCATATCCGAAAAGCCACACACCTGTCTTCCTTCCGCTCTGCCTCTCCTGTGGTCAGGGTGCTCCGATGCATCCAAGCTTTGCCCTCCACCCCCGTCCGATGCACCCTCTTTGCTATATCATTCCCATCTGCTCATGCGCATGTCTCTCCCAGCCTAAAAAAGATTCCCTCCCTTGGCCCCACATGCCTCTCCAGGGTAGGAGAGACTCGAGTGCCTCTTTGTTCTCCCTCCTCACAAACCCAAGAGCCATTTCTACAGGACGCCTCTATTCCTCCATCTCCCGCTTGATCCACAGCCCACCACAACTCTGCTTTCTGGCTTTCACTTATGTTGCTCTTTTTTTTGAGACTGAGTCTTGCTCTGTCACCCAGACTGGAGTGCAGTGGCACCATCTCAGCTCACTGCAACCTCTGCCTGCTAGGTTCAAGTCATTCTCCTGCATCGGCTTTCCAAGTAGCTGGGATTATGGGTGCCTGCCACCATGCCCACGTAATTTTTGTCTTTTCAGTAGAGACGGGGTTTCACCATGTTGGCCAGACTGGTCTCGAACTCCTGACCTCAAGTGATCCACCCACCTTGGCCTCCCAAAGTGCTGGGATTACAGGCGTGAGCCACTGCGCATGGCCTGATGTTGCTCTTGATGTAGTGACTCTTCCCCTCCATTTTGCTACAGCCAATGGCTGCGCCTCTGTTTCCAGCTCAGTGGGCTCCTCAGTGGCCTTTGCTACTCCCTGCCATCAGCCTGGGTCATTTCAGCACCCGTGCAGACAGACCATTCCTGGACCTCTCATCATAATGGCCCCCTGAAGGCTGCCCAAGCCACTCTTTATAGTTGTCCCACACTGGGCCTTGTCCTTTTCCCAAACTGTTCCTCTCCTACTCCCATCTTGCTCCCTCTACCTCATGATCACTGCTCCGTCTCGTCAGACCTCTCTGCTGGTGACCTCATGTTTTCCTAGTGTGTCAGCTCTTTCCTTTTCACTTTTCTCCTGGTCCAACTTAGATGCCAAGGTCCAACATTTTAATAACACTCTTATCAATACCCCAAGCCCTGTGGCCTCTCTGCCTTTTTATCATATCTGTCTGGCAAAAAGCCAGCTCTGAGTCAGCCCTCCTGTCTGCCGTCACAGGGCTGTGTTCAAGCAAACTCGCAACTCCGCAGGTCAGGCAGATGTGCCCTTACAGCGGGGCCACCCACTGCACAGGGGCCCTCTGCGCGGTTCTCCCGTCAGCTTGGAACCCCACTCTCTGTAAATGCTATTTCCAGCCCTCCCCAATCTCTTCACACCTTCAGTCAGCCCGTCTCCGTCTCACTGTCAGATGGGACCTTGCCACCTCTTTATAGAGAGGATTAAAACCACCATAGAACTTCCCCAGCTCTCCACTAGCACATTCATACACCTCCCCACATCTACCCTCTCTCCTGCTGCCTTACAGAAAGCACCCTCCTCCTCTCTCAGGCCAGTGTCTCTGCCAATCCTAGATTCCCTAGCCCCTCCTGCTACTCAGGTCCCTCACCTATCCACTGTCCCTGCCCTCCCTGAGCACTACCCCCAATCCTCGACTGGAGCCGTCCATAAACCTATTCCCTGTGTGCTTTCTTCCAGCCCCCTTGCCGCCCCCTCCTGTCTTTTTCCTCCCTTTCTCCATCAACTTTCTTTGTTTATCTCACTTTTTGTAAAGGTGGGGTCTTGCTATATTGCCCAGGCTGGTCTCAAACTCCTGGCCTCTAATGATGCTTCCACCTTGGCCTCCCAAAGTGCTGGGATTACAGATGTGAGCCACAACACTTGGCCTTTTCTTTCTTTTATATTTCAAAAATTTCAATAGCTTTTGGAGTAGAAGTGTTTTTAGTTACATGGATGAATTATATAGCGGTGAATTCTGCGATTTTGGTGTATCCATCATCTGACTAGTGAACATTGTACCCAATATGTACCCCTTACCACCCCCAAGCTCCTCCTTCCGAGTCTCTGAAGTCCATCATTGCACCCTGTGTGCCTCTGCGTATTCACAGCTTAGCTCCCGCTTATAAGTGAGGATGTACGAAAAACTTAAGTTTTCCATTCCTAAGTTCCTGGCCTCTCTTCTTTCTTTCTTTTTTCTTTCTTTCATTTTTTTTTTTTCTTTTAGACAGAGTCTCGCTCTGTCACCCAGGCTGGAGTTCAGTGACGTGATCTCAGCTCACTGCACCTCTACCTCCCGAGTTCAGACAATTCTTGTGCCTCAGCCCCCAAGTGGCGGGGACCACAGGTGTGTCCCACCATACCTGGCTAATGTATTTTGCTTTTTTTTTTTTTTTTTTAGTAGATTTAGGAGATTCGCCATGTTGGCCAGGCTGGCCTTGAACTCCTGGCGTCAACTGATCTGCCCGCCTTGGCCTCCCAAAGTGCTGGGATTATAGGCGTGAGCTACCATACCCGGCCTCAGCATCTTCTTTCGTGAGAGTATTCTGTTTGCCATGATGGCATTCCTACTCATTCATCCAACATTTGGTCAAATCTGGCTTTCACCCTCTCCACCCGCAGCATCTCCCCTCAAACACAATGTTTGTGCTATGATCTCCACGTCTTAAAATGTGAAGGCCATTTATTTTCAGTATGTATTTTTTAAGACCTCTTGACTACTGTGTTCTTCAAACACTATCTTCTTTGGCCCCCTTGACCCCATACTCTCCTGGTTTGCCTCTTAACTCCTTGGTCTTCTTCTCGGTCTCCTTGGTGGGGTCATCCTCCTCCACTCAATGCATTAAGTGCTCCCGTCCCTCAAGGCCCATGCCTTGGCCTTTCCCTTTCTTCCTGTGGACTCTGTCCTCGGTGATCTCATCCATGCCTACAGTACTGAGTACTGTCCGTCTGCCCATGACTCACACCTTTATGACTCTCACTCAGTGAACCTCTGGTGTAAGCCCTTGACGAAGACGAGCCCGGCCAGCTGCCTAGTCAACATCTCCACCTGTGTCCCGAAGGCACCTCAGCCCCAGCATGCCCAAGACCTCCCTCCCGAGCTTCACTCCCTGACTCCTTTCTCGAGTTCTCCGTCTCAGTCAGTGGCCCCACTGTCCATCTAGAGGCAAGCCAGAATCCTGGAAACCATCACCAAATCCTGTTCACTTTACCTCCAGAGCCCCACTCTAATCTGCACCTTCCTCTTCTACTCCACTGATGCTTCACGGGTCCAAGCCACCATTAACTCTTATCTGGACCTCCGCAGTGCCTCCTCACCGATCTCACTACATCTGCTTTGCCCCTCTCCCATCTCATCTCTGCGCTGCAGTCGCAAATGGGGTTATGCCACTCCCCCATGAAAACCTTCGAATGGCTTCCATGGAGCTGGATTAGGAGGAACTCTTCAATGTGGATGAAATGCCCTCCCTTCGCCTGCCTCCCCACCTCGTCCAGCACACCACTGCCACCTCTGTCCTCAGCAGCTGCACCAGATTCCTTTCAATTTCTCAAACATGCCGCGTCTTCCCCTTCCCTCTCCCCTTTCTTTCTGGAAGACTTTCCTACCCCACCTCCTTCACATTCTTCACTTTTGGCTCAGGCATCATTTCCTTGGGGCCGCCCTCCCTGACCCTTAGTCTGAATAAGTACAGGACCCTGTCGCTTTCTGCCAGAGCATTCCTTTACACTTCTTGTTACACATTTAATGGATTGATGTCTGTCATCCATGTCATTCACTCAATATCTGTTTGTTCAATCCATATAAGGTGTCTGGAGTAATGTCTGGTCCCCAGTAACTACTCAATAAATGTTAGCTATTGTTATCCTCGACATCTGGAGACCAAGGAAAGGCAGAAGAGCCCAAAAAAGAGAAAAAAGGAACAATCAGCAGGAAGGAAAGAAGAAAAGCAGGGGAGAGTGAGTCTTTCACTCATTCCCCTCTGTTAGGCTCACCCTTCAGATGTCATGTCCTCAGCTCCTCCTGTGGCACCTGGAGCTCTTCTCCCAGATATTCTCATGGCTGGTTCCTTCTCATTTTTAATGTCTGTCTTAGGTCAGGCTCCCCAGAAGAAGACCCTGAGATGAAGATTCATGTGCCAGTGATTTATTAAGGAAGCGTTCCCCAGGGAAACAGGCAAAGCAGGAGGGGAAGCAGAACAGACAAGGGGAAGAAGCCAGATAAGGGGGGATTTCAGGCCATGTTCTAGAAAGGGTAGCTTCAGCCTGACCTCAGGGGGACGCTGGAGTGGAAGTTTATGCCTCAGGGTTGTCCCCACCCCTGCCAAGGGCATTGGAGACTTTATACCTCCTGGCCTCCTTAGTCATCTATTGAAGGCTACCAGTGGGGCTGAGAATGGCAGCTGATGAGTAAACCCACTTTGGGGCCTTTTTTCTTTTTCTTGAGATGGAGTCTTGCTCTGTTGCCCAGGCTGGAGTGCAGTGGTGCGATCTCCACTCACTGCAACCTCTGCCTCCCAGATTCAAGTGATTCTCCTGCCTCAGCCTCCCGAGTAGCTGGGACTACAGGCGCACGCCAGCACGCCCAGCTCATGTTTTGTATTTTTAGCAGAGATGGGGTTTCACCATGTTGGCCAGGATGGTCTCGATCTCCTGACCTTGTGATCCACCCACCTCGGCCTCCCAAAGCATGAGCCACCGCACCCCATGGAACCCACTTCGGGGCCTTTCTAGCTTGCGTGTAGACAGAGTGGCTCCAGGAAGTCAAGGACGGTCATCCACAAAAGAACCGGCGCTAGCTGCTGGAAGGCAAGGCACACTGAAGGTGGGGCTGTGTCTGCCTCTCACTCCTGCACCAAAAATGGTGGAAGGGGACCGGAGGGGTCTGCTGTGTCTCTGTTGAAATGTCGCCCTCTCGGAGAAGCCTTTGCCGACCACCCTATCTAAAATAGTTTCCCATAATGGCAACGGCACTCTATTTCCTTCATAGAATTTAGCACAATCTGTAGTTAGTTTGATTTCATTTTTGTTTAATAACTGTTTCTGCCGCTAGACTCTCTAGGACGGCAGGAATCTCCTCTACTTTATCCTCACCAGATCTTTAGCACTAGAACAGTAGTAAAGATTGGCGCATAGTAGGTGCTCAGTCCATCTTTTTTTGAATGAATGCTTTAGTGAAGTAAGCACAGGCACTGAGCACTCAGCTGGGTGAGAGGCAGGTAACTCCAGACGTATGTATAGCGGGCTAGCTGCACTACGCTGGCCAGAATGTGACCTGAACAATTGTGCTTGTGAAGGGGACATAGCAGGTCAACTCTCCTCTGAGGCAGCAGACATCACCCCAAGGCTGTGTATCCCTGTGGAAATTGGGAAGGAGCCCATGGGGGATCCAGGCATGTGGGCAGTGGGACTCATAAATATGTGGGTGGGGGGTGGGTGTAGTGGCTCACGCCTGTAATCCCAGCACTCTGGGAGGCTGAGGTGGGTGGATCACGAGGTCAGAAGTTTGAGACCAGCCTGACCAACATGGTGAAACCCCATCTCTACTAAAAATACAAAAATCAGCCAGGTGTGGTGTCACGCACCTGTAATCCCAGCTCCTCGGGAGGCTGAGGCAGGAGAATCACTTGAACCCGGGAGGCGGAGGTTGCAGTGAGCCGAGATTGCGCCACTGCACTCCAGCCTGGGTGACAGAATGAGACTCCCTCTTTAAAAAAAAAAAAGTATAGAGGGCTTCTGGCAAGGGGCTTGAAGCTGCATAGGTGCATGTCACGGACACCTCCCCACACACGGGCCACCAGCACCACCCAGTGCCTCAGGCTAAACTAGCCTCAGTGAGGGCACACTAGGCTGCGAGAGGGCGGCCTTGCATTTAGGAAAACCTGACCCTGGCACTGCATAAGACCCGCAGCGCTTATTAGCTGTGTGGTCTTGGACTTCTCTGTGTCTCAGCCTCTTCTGTAAAAAGGGGATAATACTTACTTCGCAGCATTATAGGATGGACATGAAATTGTGTTTGTAAAGAGCTTCATCACAGCCTGGCACATCGTAGGTTCTTGAAAATAGAAGCTATTTGATGATTATTAGAATTAGCATAATCAAGCCTCTAATAGCACCAGTATGGAGAACTATTTAAAAGCTAATCCCGCCAGGCCCCATATCCTGGTAATCCCCGACTGTCTGGATGAGAGCCCATTTCATCATCCATCCACCTTCTTCTGCAGTTGCCCTCCCCTATCCAGCTTCCCACTGTTCCTTCCTCAACCTCTTAAACTTTCAGCCCCTTCAAACTTCCTCCCTGCAATTCCCGCCACACTGAGGACACAGCAGCTGACTCCAGAGGAGGCCGCCATTCCACAACCACAGAGTAGTGAGGCAGAGCAGCATCTTTCTCGCTCTCAAAAGCCACTCCCAGATCATTATTCCTTCAGCCTCATGGAAAAATCCCTGCTCATTTAAGGCTCATGCCATCTGGCTCTTGCAATTCATTTATTCAACTAAGATTTATTGAGTGCTTTTTCCTCTTTCTCTCTATTTCTGTACCTTACCTTCTTTCAGAAAAGATTTTGGTATTTATAAAAAAACATGTAATAGAAGATCCCTGGCACATAGTAGGGCTCTCTATCTAGCTGTGAATAGATGAATACGCTTTGAAATGTCACATAGATGTTCACCTCTCCCCAGTGCCCCTTCAGAGGTGATTTCATGGAACATAAACAGAGAAGTAGAAGACCCAGTCTTTTGCCTCTCTTGAGTTGTTCGCTCTCGCTCGGGAACTGGCTCACCATTTCCAATGTTCTTCTCAGCTCCACAGGGAATCACATCTCATCATGCTGGTCACCACCTGGAGCTTATAATATCCTACCTCAAGAAAATAAATATTTGCTATGGTTATTATCCATAAGAAACTCTCTAAGCAAATCATTACAAGGGCATGTGATGCATTTTAAGGGCTGCCACGTGTTGTGATTTGTCCCTGCTGGGAGGGATTTCCATGGGTCCCAGTGAAGAGGTGGGGATGAGGCAGGTTCTCTGCCCCTTCACCGCAGCCCCTTTTATTCTCTGTAAGACCATCGCTCAACACTGGGCTGCCATATTTACTTGAACGATGGGCAGTGCAACTTGAAAGAGGAATTATAATGCAGAAAGAGAATGTGGTAGCTGGATAATAACTCGAATTTTCCCAGAGACCAAAGAGAAAAGTACTTCGAGAATCAAGTGCTGTCTTCTCTCTCCTGCCCTCTACCAGACAGCTTCTCTCCAAACTGCGTTCTTCATCAACCCTTCCCACGCTCACCAGTGCAGGTTTTTTTCCTTTCAGAAAATCCCTTCCTTCCCCGCCAGTCTCCTGGATTCCTTTCCCCTGTGTCATTCTCCTAGTCAGGCTAACTCCTCTGGAGTCATGTCTGCAGGCTTCGTCAAGTTGCATCAGCATCAGTAATGCTCAAGTTGGAGCCTCCTCCCAAGATCCTTCTTGTGGAGAAGGGTGTTGGCATTGACATCCCATCCTTCGAGATGGATGAGGACTAATAGGGCTTTCTTTTCAATATTCAGCATTCCCATTGGCTTCTTTCCATACTGAACCTGCTAAATAACATGCATTTGCACCCATAGCGCAAACGCAGACATGACTTTTTAGGTCTAGCACATTCTAAAGCCACATTGAGAAAGGAAATAATTCCTTAATTGCCTCATAATTAGCAGTGTGTCTTTTCTATTCCCTGGGAATCAGTAAATCCGATTATTGTGGCAAGGGTAGATGTCTGTTCCTTTCTTGATCCCCTTCGGGGTTTGTTCGAATATGAATATGGTCATAGTCCCTTTAATGACTTCTCGATGATTTTCACAAGAGAGGCTTTGATGGCTTGATTTTAGGGAGCCTCAATTACATTCTTGCCTAGGGCCGATATCAATGTGGGGAAAGGGAAAGGGGAGGACCTATTCTCCCGGTTAAATAAAATTAAAGATAAATATATGAAGAAATAGAAAAAATGAAAACAAGAACAGGAATCAAGACAGTGTGATACTGGCATGGGATAGACATCAAATCAATGGAACAGAAATGAGAGTCCAGAAATAAACCCTTACAGTTATGGTCAATTGATTTTCCACAAAGGTGCCAAGGAAATTCAATGGGGAAAAATAGTCTTTTCAACAAATGGCTCTGACACAATCGAATATCCACATGCAAAAAAAGATGAATTTAGACTCTTGTCTCATGCCATGTGTAAAAATTAACTGGAAATGGGTCATAGACCTAAATGTAAGAGATAAACTGTAAAACTCTTAGAAGAAAACATGGTGATAATTCTTCATGACTTTGGGTTAGGCAAAGAGTTCTTAATTACATACCAAAAAGCACAAATAATTTAAAAAATGAAAAGTTGGACTTTATAAAGATTAAAAACTTGTCAATTCAAAGAACACCATTAGGAAAGTGGAAAGACAAACCACAGACTGGGAGCAAATATTTGTAAATCAGGTATCTAATAAAAAGATTTGTACCCAGAACTTGTAAAGAACTCTTAACAACTAATAAGAAGGCAAATAATTCAATTTAAAATTGCATGGGACGGCCAGGTGCAGTGGTTCATGCCTGTAATCCCAGCACTTTGGGAGGCTGAGGCAGGCGGATCACCTGAGGTCAGGAGTTCGAGACCAGCCTGGCCAACATGGTGAAACCCTGTCTCTACTAAAAATAAAAAGATATATATATAGCTGGGCATGGTGGTGGGCACCTGTAATCCCAGCTACTTGGGAGGCTGAGGCAGGAGGATCCCTTGAACCCAGGAGGCAGAGGTTGCGGTGAGCCAAGACCACACCACTGCACTCCAGCCTGGATAACAAGAAGGAAATTTGCCTCAATAGTAATAATAATGGGAGGCTGAAACAGGTGATTTCCTTGAGCCTGGGAGGCACAGGTTGCAGTGAGTCGAGATAGTGCCATTGCACTCCAGCCTGGGCAGCAGCATGAGAACTTTTCTAAAAAAAAATAATAATAATTAAATACTTAAACATAAGACCTAACACCATAAAAACCCTAGAAGAAAATCTAGGCAAAACCATTCAGGACATAGGCATAGGCAAGGACTTCATGACCAAAATACCAAAAGCACTGGCAACAAAAGCCAAAATAGACAAATGGGACCTAATCAAACTCCACAGCTTCTGCACAGCAAAAGAAACAGTCATTAGAGTGAATCGGCAACCAACAGAATGGGAAAAAATTTTTGCAGTCTACCCATCTGACAAAGGGCTGATATCCAGAATCTACAAAGAACTGAAACAGATTTACAAGAAAAAA
>PVKV010043303.1:0-10143 GCA_004027835.1 Alouatta palliata | reverse complement strand
CAACCTCCGCCTCCTGGGTTCAAGCAATTCTCCTGCCTCAGCCTCCCGAGTAGCTGGGACTACAGGCACGTGCCACCATGCCCAGCTAATTTTTGTACTTTTAGTAGAGACGGGGTTTCACCATGTTGACCAGGATGGTCTCGATCTCTTGACCTCATGATCCACCCGCCTCGGCCTCCCAAAGTGCTGGGATTACAGGTGTGAGCCACCGCATCCGGCCAGCTTTTGTTTTTTAATGAAGGAAGTCTTATGTATGAGTAGTGAGTTTCATATCCTGCAATACATCCTAAAATATATGCAAATGGATCCAGTTAATTACTTTTCAGGAATGTTTAAGATTCCTCAAAATGTAGGTTTTTGGGCCAGCAGCATCACCTGAGACCATATGAGAAATGCAGGTTCCCAGTCCCCTTCCCAGACCTACTGGGAAAACTCTGGGGGCAGGACCCAGCAATCTGTGTTTCACAATCCCCTTCTAGTGAATCGGATTCATGCTACACTTTGAGACCCATGATTGTAGTGAAATACTTGCGTCTCTATCCTGCCCTCTAAACATTAGTCTTACTTTATCCTACGTGCTTATCACAGTGCTTAGATCTTGATAGTTACATTTTCCTTTATTGTTTGATGAATAAATGAATTACCCCTGAAAGTGGTAGCAAGTTTCTCAAGTGTTGTCCTTAAAGCAAGTGTATTATATTAACACGGACTGTTTGTTAAAACTTCAATTTCTCGGCTCCTACACCCCACCACACACACACCTTTAGGGTCTAAATGACTGCGGAAAGGATCCAGGAATGCTTATATTAAATAATTACTATATTTCAGGGAGGGATAGCATTGGAGAAATACCTAATGTAGATGATGGGGTGATGGCCGCAGCAAACTACCATGGCACGTGTATACCTATGTAACAAACCTGCACTTTCTGCACATGTGCCCCAGAACTTAAAGTATAATAGTAAAAAATTTACTATATTTCACTCTTTTCTTCTTAAAAATTTATATTTTTATAGAGTATTTTAGAAATATATTTTATAGAATAATTTAGAAATCTTCTACATGGTACAACATTCAAGACACTCAGATGGAGATTCAATGAAGAGTAAATCTTCCTGCCTCCCTATACCCATCCATCCAGGTCCCCATCCACAATGCAAGACAGTAAGCTGGGGGTATTTGTTTATGCATTTGTTTTTCAGAGATTTTATACTTAAACAAGCAATCTTAAACACATATACTACAAAAATATATGCTCTTTCTGTCCCTTGCTTTTTTTTCTCTAAACTACGTATCTGGAATATACATCTTTAAGGTTTTGTTTTGTTCGAGACAGGGTCTTGGGGTCTTACTCTGTCACCCAGTCTCGAGTGCAGTGGTGTGATCAAGGCTCACTGCAGACTTTACCTCCTGGATTCAAGTGATTCTCCCATCTTGGCCTCCCCAGTAGGTGGGGCTACAGGCAGGTGTGCCACCATGCTTGGCTAATTTTTTGTGTGTAGAGATGGGGTTTTGCATGTTTCTCAGGCTGGTATCAAACTCCTCAGCTCAAGCACTCTGCCTGCCTCAGCCTCCCAAAGTGCTGGGATTACAGGCATGAGCCATGTGCATGGCTGAGAAATGTACATTTTAAACAAATCTGCCAAGTGATTCTTTGGCAAACAGTTAAGAATTATGTTTTGGGATTTGTTTTTGACAGAATGTGGAAAATGTGTTTCTGTAAGTTATGTATTCCTCAGAGGGTTGTAAGTCAAATTTTAGTTTCTCCCATATCTAGGACCTCACATTGCGAATCAACAGTAACCGACTTAATGAGATAATATTTCATTTATACTTATTCTTAGATTCTTATTTTGTGGATATCATATGGAGCAAAACCACTTAGGGGAAGGGATCATGTCTTTTCTTTCTGTTCAAACCCAACGCTTAGTGGCACAGGGTTGGTGTCACAGGAGTAACTGTTGAGTGGGTGAGCCAGCATGTAGAATCCATGGCTGGCCACCAGGAAGACTGACTGATTGCCTGGGCCTATTGCTTCTGATGATATGAACACCTAGCAGAGTCAGAAGTACTGAAGGTGTGGGGACTCATGAGGGAGACAGAGAATTTCTAAGCCTCTGTCATGCTTCGCACACTTCTCTCGAAGTGTGTAGAGTCCAACACTATTCCGTGTAGTGTGGTTGGCGGCTAAGACCAGCAAGTCAGCAAACATGGCTATGCCTGCTGAAGAGGCTTCCTTGATACCCGGGCAGGTTACTTGCAGTAAAGGAGATGTAGCAGCTAAGCAGACAAAAAACAAAACCACCCTTCATCCAGCCAGTTCCTCAGGGAAGAGACCAGCCCCTCCTCCTTTGGACTTGTTGAATGTTTCACAGCTTTCCATCTTTCAGACTGAAGATTCAAATAAAAAAAAAAGTTTAATATTTCTTAATATATGCAGATTATCGTTCCTACTCATTCAACAAAGCAAATCAAATGGAGGTTATAAAAAAGAATCTTTTTCTCTGATCATTTACCCTCTTTAAAATGAAACATTGAGTTTAAAACCCTTGGTGAAGGTTAAGAGTACAAACTTGGCCCTCCCAGCACCATCAAAGATAAGAACTAAATTGAGGTTACTAAAGAAGGAAACTTCAAGTTGTAGTTTGAAGACCAAGGCCCATTAGGCCTAGAATTAAAGGTTCATGGAAGTGTCAGAGAACTGAATCAAAGGATACCTATTCCAAGTTATCCCTTTTGCTAGGCATTCTGGAGGAGATCTTCACCTAGGGCAGTCCTGCTAGATCTGGGAGGAGGGGACCAAGAGTAGACCAAGAAGGTACCACATTCTTTTTCTGCTGTCTGGTTTACTGGTTAACAGACCATCATTCTATCTATTCCAGTGCCTCAGCCTGCAGGAATGCATGAATGATAAAATGCAGAGAGCAATCCCCATTGGTAGGATGACCCAGGAGTCTTAATAACAATGTGAACTTTAAAGAACTTGGGAGAATAAAACCAAGTTTAACTTCATAGAAATCGAGTTTGTGAGAGTAGAAGCTGAAATACTGCATTGTGCTAAAGTGCTTTCTTTTAAAAAAGAAATCTCCAGAAACTTTCCATGGATGATTTCTAGGCTTTCACAGGGTCTTTGCTGGGGAAAAGTTTCTGCTTTCATCAGTGATTGATTCTCAGAGTTTCACCTCTGTGCCTCAGATTACTCTCTGACCTTCAGCTTAATTCAATTTAACAGATATTTAATCACCATCTAGTGCTGCCAAGACACTATGGCAAGCACCTTGAAGATCCCAAAGGAGCAAGGCAAGAGACGTAAAATATCAGAGAAGAAACAGGCTTTAGAAATCATTCATGAATTCCTTCAAATAAATATTGAATAATTACTATGTGCCGACCCTAGTATCTCCCTAGAAAACCAACGAGACAGCATTAAGCCAAGACAGGCAACATCTCTTGTTGCCCTGACTCAGGGGTACCTTCTGGAATTATTTTGATTCAGTCACTCTCTTCGTAGAATCATGATAACGTAGGAGATTCTGATGTAAGTCCCAGCTTAGAACCAGTGGTACAGCATCATTTTACCATTATTAGGCTGAGGAAACTAGGGATCCAGAAAGAAGTTGTGATGTTCTCAAGGACTACGTATTATTTAATGCCAAGTCACAGTAAGACCTTGAATTTCCTACCACAGTATGCCATGATCTGATAAGACATGTACACATGGGACCATAAAAATAGACCAAACTTAGGTCAGGTGAGGTGGCTTACACCTGTAATCCCAGCACTTTGGGAGGCAGAGGTGAGCAGAACACCAGGTCAAGAGATTGAGACCATCCTGGCCAACATGATGAAACCCCATCTCTACTAGAAATAAAAAAATTAGCTGGGTGTGATGGCACGGTCCTGTAGTCCTAGCTAATCAGGAGGCTGAGACAGGAGAATTGCTTGAACCAGGGAGGAAGAGGTTGCAGTGAGCCAAGATGGTGCCACTGCACTCCAGCCTGATGATGGAGGGAGACTCCATCTCAAAAAAAGAGATCAAACTTGACAAGGGCTCTAGAAAAGGCCCAGAGTACACCAGGACATAGAGAGAGACCACTTCTAAGATGGGAATAAAAGATGCCAGGTGAAAAAGACTTTGAGAGAAGTTTTGGAGGATGATAAGCCCCAGGTATGGATGGGGAAGGACTGGTGGGGAGAAAGAATTCTAGATAGAGGGAAGAAATGGATGCTAAAGAAGAACAAGACAGGTCACAAGAAAACTAAGTATCCCAGTTGGGTAGAACAATGTTCCAAAGTGTGAAATAAGAACTTTACGTGGTGTCCAAAGAGAGCATTAAGTAATTTGGATCGACAGAGTGAGCAAGCTTGGCAAGTCAGGATGGTTTTTCATGTAGACTTGGGATACAAAGATTGCTTAAAAATTTTTTAATTTGTGGAAAAGAGATTAGAGAAAAACATTAAATAAATAAAGATGGTATGCAATTATGACAAAAATTCAGAGTCAAATAAATTGGGGAAGGAATAGGAGATGAGATTAAAAGATAGTCTGTGTACTGAATAAGGCACTGAGTTTGGGCTTTAGTTGGTAATCAGAAGTGAATTCTAAGGATGTTTTACAGAATTGCCACAAACAGCTATGGTTTAGGAAAATGACTTTGGATGCAGAATAAAGTATAGTACAAATAGAAGACACAGGTAGTAGAAAGGCCAAGATGACCATTGAGTGTACAGTCATAGAGAAGTAACAAGCATGTGGACTATAATACTGATATCAGAGCCACTGGAAATGTAAAAGGGTGTGTATAAGAAAAACATCACTTAGGGGACAGATCCAACATGGCCGAATAGGAACAGCTCTGGAGTGCAGTTCCCAGAGAGAACACAGAGGGTGAGTCATCACCGCATTTCCAAATGAGTTTTTACTGCCCACAGACCAGGAAATTACCGGGTGGAAAAGCACCAGGAGTCTCCAGCACAGCTGTTTCAGCTGGCACAGCAGGTCTCCACACAAAAACTCACACAAATCTAGGTGGCCATTTCACCTGGTGCCTGGAATGCCTGGGAGACAGAGTCACCCATTCAACTGAAAAAAGTGGGCTGAAACAGGGAGCCAGGTGATCTGGGTCGGTGGGTCCCACCCCCACAAAGACCAGCAATTGGGAATGCTCTGGATTGAGAGTTTCATGGCAAGCACAGGTGGACCCAGGGCAGTCCAGTTCTGTGGTGGAAAGGGCGTCTGCCATTACCGAAGTAGTCCACCATTACCAAGGCAGTCTTCCATTACAGAGACAATCCACCATTACTGAGGCAGATTGCCATTACTGAGGAAGTTCTAAGTATACCTCTATAAGCAAAGCAGCAAGGAAGTTCACAGAGCAGCTGGGCAGAGCCCACGGCAGCTCAGCAATGCCTCTGCTGGCAGACTGTGACTAGACTACCTCCTTGCTGGGCAGGGCATCTCTGAAAAAAGGCAGCAGCATGTCAGTAACTTATAAATAAAGCCCCCTCTTCGCAGGACAGAGAACCAGAGGAAAAAAAGGTGGTTATGAGTTCTGCTGCAGCAGACTTAAAAATATCTGTCCAGCAGCTCTGAATGGAACAATGGAGCTCACAGCTCAGCACTTGAGCTCCTATAAGGGACAGACTTCTTAAGCAGCTTCCCGACGCCTGTATGTCCAAAGAGACACCTTATAAAGGAGAGCTCAGGCTGACATCTGGTGGGTATCCTTCAGGGACAAAGATAATAGAAGAAGAAATTGGCAGCAACCCTTACTGTTCTGTAGCAGCCACAGGTGATTCCCAGTCAAACAGGGTCTGGAGTGGACCTCCAGCAGTCCTACAGCAGAGGGGCCTGACTGTTAGAAGGAAAACTAAGAAACAGAAAGAAATAATTTCATCATCAACAAACAGGACATCCACTCAGACACCCCATCTGAAAGTCACCAACTACAAAGAACACAGCTAAATAAATCCACAAAGATGGGAAGAAACCAGTGCAAAAATGATGAAAACACCCAAAACCAGAATGCCTCTCCTCTTCCAAGGGATCACAACTCCTCACCAGCAAGGGAACAAGGCTGGATGGAGAATGAGTCTAATGAATTGACAGAAACAGGCTTTAGAAAGTGGGTAGTAATGAATTTCTCTGAGCTAAAAGAACATGTTCTAACCCAATGCAAAGAAACTAAGAACTTGAAAAAAGGTTGGACGAAATGCTAACAAGAATCAACAGCTTAGAGAAGAATATAAATGACCTGATGGAGCTCAAAAACACAAAATGAGAACTTTGTGAAGCATACACAAGTTTCAATAGCCAAATCAACCAAGCAGAAGAAAGGATATCAGAGGTCAAAGATCAACTGAATGAAATAAAACAAGAAGGCAAGATTAGAGAAAAAAGAGTAAAAAGAAATGAACAAAGTCTCCAAGAAATATGGGATTATGTGAAAAGACCTAATCTACATTTGATAGGTGTACCTGAATGTGACGGAGAGAATGAATCCAAGTTGGAAAACACTCTTCAGGACATTATCCAGAAGAACTTCGCCCACCTAGCAAGGCAGGCCAATATTCAAGTCTGGGAAATACAGAGAACACCACAAAGATATTCCTCAAGAAGGACAAGCCCAAGGCACATAATCGTCAGGTTCACCAGGGTTGAAATGAAGGAAAAAATGCTAAGGGCAGCCAGAGAGAAAGGTCAGGTTGCCCACAAAGGGAAGCCCATGAGACTCACAGCAGATCTCTCAGCAGAAACCCTACAAGCCAGAAGAGAGTGGGGGCCAATATTCAACATTCTTAAACAAATGAACTTTCAACCTAGAATTTCATATCAAACTAAGCTTCATAAGCAAAGGAGAAATAAAATCCTTTATGAACAAGCAAGTGCTCAGAGATTTCATCACCACCAGGCCTGCCTTACAAGAGCTCCTGAAATAAGTACGAAACATAGAAAGGAACAACTAGTACCAGCCACTCCAAAAATGTACCAAATGATAAAGAGCATCGACACAATGAAGAACTGTGTCAACTAATGGGCAAAATAACCAGCTAGCATCAAAATGGCAGGATCAAATTCACACATAACAATATTAATCTTAAATGTAAATGGGTGAAATGCCCCAATCAAAAGAAACAGACAGGCAAATTAGTGTGATGTATCCAGGAAACCCATGTCACATGCAAGGAAACACATAGGCTCAAAATAAAGGGGTGGAGGAAGATTTACCAAGAAAATGGAGAGCAAAACAAAAAAAGCAGGAGTTGCAATCCTGATCTCTGATAAAATAGACTTTAAACCAACAAAGATCAAAAGAGACAAAGAAGGGCATTACACAATGGTAAAAGGATAAATGCAACAAGAAGAGCTAACGATTCTAAATATATATGCACCCATTACAGGAGCACTCCCATACAATAATAGTGGGAGACTTTAACACTGTCAATATTAGACAGATCAACAAGACAGAAAATTAACCAGGATATCCAGGACTAGAACTCAGAACTGGATGAAGCAAACCTAATAGACATTTACAGAACTCTCCACCAAAAACCACAGAATATATATTCTTCTCAGAACCACATCACGCCTACTCTAAAACTGACCACATAATTGGAAGTAAATCACTCCTCAGCAAATGCAAAAGAACAGAAATCATAACAAACAGTCTCTCAGACCACAGTGCCATCAAATTAGAACTCAGGATTAAAAATCAACTCAGAACCGCACAACTTCATGGTAACTGAACAACAGGCTCTTGAATGTTGACTGGATAAATAATGAAATGAAGGCAGAAATAAAGACATTCTATGAAACCAACAAGAACAAAGACACAACATACCAGAATCTCTGGGGCACATTTAAAGCAGTGTCTAGAGGAAAATTTATAGCAATAAATGCCCACATGAGAAGCAAGGAAAGATCTAAAATCAACATCGTATCATCAAAATTGAAAAAACTAGAGGAGCAAGATAAAAAAAACTCAAAAGTTAGCAGAAGACAAGAAATAATTAAGATCAGAGCAGAAATAAAGAAGATAGAAACACAAAAAACCCTTCACAAAATTAATAAATCTGGGAGCTGGTTTTTTGAAAAGATCAACAAAATAGAAAGACCACTAGCCAGATTAATAAAAAAGAAAAGAGAGAAGAATCAAACAGATGCAATAAAAAATGATAAAGGGGATATCACCACTGATTCCACAGAAATGCAAACTACCATCAGAGATTACTACAAACAACTCTATGCACATAAACCAGTAAACGTGGAAGAAATGGATAAATTCCTGGACAGTTGCACCCTCCCAAGCCTATACCAGGAAGAAGTTGAAACCCTGAGTAGACCAATAATAAGGGCTAAAGTTGAGGCAACAATTAATAGCCTACTAACAAAAACATCCCAGATCCAGATGGGTTCACAGCTGAATTCTACCAGACATACAAAGAGGAGCTGGCACCACTCCTTCTGAAACTATTCCAAACAGTCCAAAAACAGGGAATCCTTCCCAAATCATTTTATGAGACCAACATCATCCTGATACCAAACCCTGGCAAAGACTCAACAAGAAAAGAAAACTTCAGACCAATATCCATGAGGAACATAGATGCAAAAATCTTCAATAAAATACTGGCAAACAGATTGCAACAGCACATCAAAAAGCTTATCCATCATGATCAAGTAGGCTTCATCCCAGGGATGCAAGGCTGGTTCAACATATGCAAGTCTATAAATGTAATTCACTACATAAACAGAACCAAAGACAAAAACCACATGATTATCTCAATAGATGCAGAGAAGGCCTTTGACAAAATTCAACAGTGCTTTATGCTAAAAACTTTCAATAAACTAGGTATCGACAAAACGTACCTCAAAATAATAAAAGCTATTTATGACAAACCCACAGCCAATATCATACTGAATGGGCAAAAACTGGAAGCATTCCCTTTGAAATCTGCCACTAGACAAGGATGCCTTCTCTCACCACTCCTGTTCAATATTGTATTGGAAGTTCTAGCCAGAGCAGTCAGGCAACAAAAAGAAATAAAGGGTATTCGATTAGGAAAAGAGGAAGTCAAATTGTCTCTATTTGCAGATGACATGAATGTATATTTAGAAGACTCCATCATCTCAGCCCAAAATCTCCTGAAACTGATAAGCAACTTCAGCAAAGTCTCAGGATACAAAATCAATGTGCAGAAATCACAAGCATTCCTATACACCAATAACAGACTAAAACAGAGACAAATCAAAAATGAACTGCCATTCACAACTGCTGCAAAGAGAATAAAATACCTAGGAATACAGCTAACAATGAATGTAAAGGACCTCTTCAAGGAGAACTACAAAACACTGCTCAAGGAAATAAGAGAGGACACAAACAGATGGAAAAACATTCCATGCTCATGGTTAGGAAGAATCAATATTGTGAAAATGGCCATAATGCCCAAAGTAATTTATAGATTTAATACTATCCCCATCAAGCTACCAGTGACCCTCTTCACAGAACTGAAAAAAACCACCTTAAACTTCATATGGAACCAAAAGAGCGCCTGCATAGCCAAGTCAATTCTAAGCAAAAAGAACAAAGCTGGAGGCATTACACTACCGGACTTCAAACTATACTACAAAGCTACAGTAATGGTACTGGTACCAAAACAGAGATATAGACCAATGGAACAGAACACAGACCTCAGAGGCAATGCCACACATCTACAACCATCTGATCTTTGACAAACCTGACAGAAACAAGCAATGGGGAAAGGATTCCTCATTTAATACATGGTGTTGGGAAAACTGGCTAGCCATGTGCAGAAAGCAGAAACTGGACCCCTTCCTTACACCTTACACTAAAATTAACTCCAGATGGCTTAAAGACTTAAACATAAGACCTAACACCATAAAAACCCTAGAAGAAAATCTAGGCAAAACCATTCAGGACATAGGTGTAGGCAAGGATTTCATGACCAAAACATCAAAAGCATTGGCAACAAAAGCCAAAATAGACAAATGGGACCTAATCAAACTCCACAGCTTCTGCACAGCAAAAGAAACAGTCATTAGAGTGAATCGGCAACCAACAGAATGGGAAAAAATTTTTGCAGTCTACCCATCTGACAAAGGGCTAATATCCAGAATCTACAAAG
>PVKV010043302.1:0-10151 GCA_004027835.1 Alouatta palliata | reverse complement strand
GGCCAAACCAGGTGCGCTGGCGACCCGTGGGGCTCCTCCCCCTGGGAATCTCCTGGTCGGTGGGCAATAAAAATCCGTCTGGGAATGTGGCATCCACTCACCCTCCACGCTTTCACTGGGAGCTGCAATCCTCAGCTGCTCCTAATCGGCCATCTTGGATCTAAATCTCAAAATTTTTTTTTCCTAAAGAAATCCCCTCCACCAAGCCCCTTATTACAACATTGCCTGAACAGACTGCACACGCTGACGTACACGTGAACGCACCGCACATGCTGACGTAAACGTGAACGGACCACACACGCTGACATAAATGCTGCACCAAGATTTCCTGTTTGCCTCCTCTTCCCCAGAGGAGTTCAGTTGTGATTTTATCTGTGACATGATGAGAGAGAGAGATGAGGTTTCATCTACTTTAAAACAGAACTTCGAGTTAGTCGATTTTTTCTTTGCAACAGTGACTTTTAAAGAAAAGTCACGGTGGCTGACGTCTGTAATCCCAGCACTTTGGGAGGCCAAGGCAGGTAGATCACTTGAGGCCTGGAGTTCGAGACCAGTCTGGCCAACATGGTGAAACCCCATCTCTACAAAAAACACAAAACTTAGCCGGGTGTGGTGGCATTCACCTGTAATGTCAGCTACTCAGGAGAGTGGGGCAGGAGAATTGCTTGAACCCAAGAGGTGGAGGTTGTACTGAGTTGAGATCACGCTATTACACTCCAGCCTGAGTGACAGAGTGAGACTCCATCTCCAAAAAAAAAGAAAAGATAAAGGTTTTGCCCATGTTTTGAACATCATGTATGTGGCAGATAAAAGATGGTCACCAAGCTTTTGCCATTCATCCCATTGAGAAGCAGGGTCTGTTTCCCCTCCCTTGAACCTGCACTGGCATATGACTGCTTTCACCAACAGAATAAATATGCAATGCCTGCTGTGGGCTAGCATTTAAGAGAACTGGCAGCTGTCACTGTGCTCTCTTGCAGCCTAAGCCACCACAGAAAAAGTCAGACCATCTGCTGGAAGGACCACATGGAGAGGCCCTGAGTTGACATGGAGAGGGAGAAGGACTTGACTGAATCCAGCCTTCCAGCTGTCCCTACCAAGGTGCCAGGTATGTGAGCGAAGCTGTCTTGGACTCTGAAGACCAGCTCAGCCACCAGGCAAATGCCACTAAGTGACCTCACTCAATGTCATGTGGAGCGGAAGAATCACCCAACCAAACCCTTCCTGGATCCCTGACCCAGAAATTTGTCCAATGTAATGGTGGTTTTAAGCCACTCAATTTGGGGGCCGTTTGTTACGCAGCATAGCTAGCTGGTGTGATAGAACAGCCTGCAGTTCAGGCAGCAGCAGCAGCACTAACAACCATGAAATCCTGCAGGAGTGAGCTCCTTTGGGATGTCTGCCTAATTGTTTCCTTTTCTGAGTCTCTTCCCCAGCATCCCCTAAACCACCCTCCTGAATCCTTCTCTCACCCTAGCCTCCGGGGAGACATGTGGCCATGCTGGGCCAGGTGGATTCTCTCCCTGCCAACTCCCTTCCTCCCTTCTTCAGTTGATGGAAGTGGGCATTTGACTCAAGCTGGGCCACGCAGATCCTGTCTCCCAGATATGAGGGACCAGGGATCACAGGTGGCTGGTCATTCTGCATCTGTGGCTAGCAGTTCTTGAGATGCAGGTCTGTAGGGGCTGCAGGCAACCATCTTCCTATGGTGTGTAGGGAAACATAGAGACAGCTGGTCTGTGGTGGAAGGAGAGCAATGTGGGTGTATAGTCAAGCCGAGAGAAGGGGCTTCCTTCTCTGGGGAATGAGGCAAGCCCAGCCTTATCTCCCAGCCTCCTGTAGGCACCACTCACTCAGAAAGCCCAACACCAAGCTCCCTTCTTCCCAGACTACTTCAAATCCTGTCTTCCCCACCCTGATTAAGGGCAACCATCCTTTGTCTGAACTAATCACAAAGAGAGACAGCTACTCTTTCTTTCTCCCTCACCTCGCAAGTCCAACTGGTCAGCAAACCCTGCCAGTCCTACCATGACCCATGGCAGTGGCCCTGCTCTTGCCCCCACACCGTCCCCAGATCTCTCTCTCTCTTTTTTAGAGACATGGTCTTGTTCTACCACCTGGTGTAGCGGTGTCATCACAGTTCACTGTAACCTCAGATTCTTAGGCTCAAGCAATTCTCCAGGCTTGGCCTCCCAGAGCACTGAGATTATAGACATGAGCCACTATCTCTCTCTCGACACAGATCTGGCCTCACCACCGCTCTGCTCACAGACTTCCCATGCTCCCCCTTTGTCCTGGTCAGCGGGGGCCTTCACAACTGTGGCAGACGGTCTTGCTGGAGGTCAGTGACGGCCTTCCTGTGACAAACTTTGCAAGCTGCTCCCCACAAACCCTGCTTATTTTCCCACCTCTTCCTTCCCTCTAGATGGAAACTTCATCTGCCCTTCCCCGCCTGGAAAAGTCAAACCACGCTCAAGGTCAGACTGGAATGACACCTCATTTATGAAACGCCTTCTGGCTTCTGTGTGCTAAGTGCAGTGCTAAACATTTTCTCTGCATAATCTCTACATACCAAACTGGAGGTGATGGTCTCCTTTTTACAGAGGAAGAAACTGAGGGTCACAGAGGGTAACCAACCCTCCTAAGGTAAGTGTGAGAGCCAGGGTTGCTGCCCACAGCTGTCAGCCTGCAAAGCCGCTCTCATCTACCACACTTCTCTGTGACCTTTCAATCCTCCCTCCTCCTTGGGGGCAAGGGAGGGGGACTCACGGCACCGCCCCTCAGTTTCCAGGGCAGTTACTGCGCAGGTCTCACCACCCTCCACTGTGCGTGCAGGTCTATTGCCAGGTGGGGAGGCGGTCAAGGGCAGGGAAGGGCACAGTTATTGCTGCATCCCAGTGCCTAGTCCAGTGCCTGGAGCAAAGCAAGTGTTCGAGAAATGGGAGCTGAACTGAGATGCTGCTCTGTGTTGACTAGCAAAGCTGTGCTCACCCAGGTGGCCCCAATCAACAGCCTCCTCAAAGCTTTCCTGCCACCTGTTAGTTATGGCAAGCCTTGGTCTGCGTACACAGTGTGTCCCTGGAGGCCGTGACTGCCCTCTCCCTCCCAGTCTGTGGCAGAGGGTGGAGTCTGTCTTCTCAGGTCCTGGCTCTTTGGAACCCCCACAGCTGGCTGACCTCAGGGTTCTGCCTACCCATGACAGCTTCTCCTGCAACCACGCTTTCTTTAAACAAACACAGCAAAAGCAAGACAAAGCCAGTGGCGGGCTGGAGGAGGCAGGGGGGTGTGCAGAGAAGATGGGATACCCCTGAGGGGCAGAGCCAGGTGGGATGGCCAGAAGGAGGGCATGTGGGCCACAAGGGGAAGCGGGGTGCAGCCACAACACTCCCCACTCCGTGCCCTGTCTGGTCCCACACACCTCGCCATAAAGGAAACAGCTCCTCTCATTTTAAGAGCCCATATAAAGGCAGAAGGAAGTCTCACAGACACACACACACACACACACACACACACGCACGCACGCACACACATACACCCACACCCACATGCACCAAAGCCCTCAACTCAGCAAGAAGCCTCGTCTTTTCAGATCCCAAACACTGAGCAGGCTTTGTTCTCCACCCACAGACCAGAGGCTGTCTCAGCAGGAAGGAGTTGGAGTTGGAGAAAAGGGAGAATTAAGAATCTACCTGGGAATGCAGATTAAATAAACAACAAATTGGCAGATTTTTTTTTAAAAAAGATAACATCCACTATTGGCAAACAGACATTTCTGATACGTTGCTTGTGGGAGGGTGAATTGGTATGATTTTTCCAGAGGGCAATTTGCAATAGTAACAAAACACTTAGGCTGGGCGTGGTGGCTCACGCCTGTAATCCCACAAAGAGCGACCGTGCTATTCTCACCACGGTTATTTCTGGGACATGAACTCCTGGTGTTCTGCAACTTTTTTGGTAATTGGTATGTTATCATGTTTGGTCAATACATACACACTGTTTTGTAATCCCAAAGAAATTATTTTAAAATATCCATCTAATACTCTAAGAGGCTGTTTCCACCTACGTCCAAAACCTGGAATTCTAGAGAAGTATGGACTTTGGTGTCAGGAGGTTGCAGGTATGGTCCTTGGTGCTGTTTTGGAGCTGGGGACACAGTGGAGACAAGGGAGAGACAAATGTTCTCGGTCAAAGCCTCTGACACCATCACTGATGGACAGAGAGGATCTGAAGGAAAAGGACTCCGGGTCTCTGAAGGGAGAGTGTGAGGCAAAAACACCATCCTCGCCACGGGGATGAGGACACCTTTACTCCCTGAGAGAGTGATGCTTGAGGCAGGACAGGTCTACACCCTCGGCCACCTCCAAATGAACCACCTGAGGTCTGGAGAAGTTATGATGAAGGTACTCTGGACTGTAGCCCATCTCAGTTCAGTTTTCTGGGCAGAAATCCTTGTCATATTGCACAGAAGAAAAGAAGAAAGAATTGCTCTATGGTGCCCCTCTGATCTTTCTTCAAGCAAATGGTAAATCACCCCCTCTTGGGAGTTGCTCCTCAGGCTTCTGTTATGGAGTTAGGTTCTCACCATCCTACGGTAGGACTCTAAGGAAAGGTAGGAGAAGAGAGAACGGAGACTTTGGCCCTCTCTCTGAAGTGGTCTAAATCCTCAGTTGTGAATGGCCTCAAGGGGAGCCAGGATTCCACTCCCTGCCTGAAGGGTCACTGTCCTTCGCTGTAGCCATGCCATGAAGGAAGCTCTAACAGGATACTTCTTTCTCCCTGGAGAAGTGGTAGAGCTCAGCATGCATGGGTGGGGACTCCAGGGGGACCTGCGACCGCCAGACTCACCTTCCAGAGCAGCACGGCCAGTAGCAGGAAGATAAGGATTCCCACCAACAAGCTGATGGCGATGATCCACCCCACGACGTAGCCACGGGGCTCCAGATTGTGCAGGGCCTCGAAGACCACCTAGGAGACAACGCAACAGTGAAAACGTTTCCTTTTTTTTGGTTTGTCTTTTGAGACAGAGTCTTGCTCTGTTGCCCAGGCTGAACTGAAATGGTGCAATCTCGGCTCACTGCGACCTATGCTTCCCGGGTTCAAGCGATTCTCCTGTCAGCCTCCCAAAGTGCTGGGATTATAGGCATGAGTCACCACTCCCAGCTCTTTTTACTTTTTTTTTTTTTTTTTTTTTGAGACAGAGTCTCACTTTGACACCAGGTTGGAGTGCAGTGGCACGATCCTGGCTCACTGCAACCTCGGCCTCCCGGTTCAAGTGATTCTTCCGCCTCAGCCTCCCCCAAGTAGCTGGGACTATAGGTGCACGCCACCACGCCCAGCTAATTTTTTTTTTTTTTGAGACGGAGTCTTGCTCTATCACCAGGCTGGAGTGCAGTGGCACAATCTCGGCTCACTGCAACTTCCACCTCCTGGGTTCAAGCAATTCTCTTGTCTCAGCCTCCCAAGTAGCAGGGATTACAGGTGTGTCCCACCACACTCAGCTGATTTTTGTACTTTTAGTAGAGATGGGGTTTCACCATGTTGGCCAGGCTGGTCTTGAACTCCCGACCTCAGGTGATCCACCTGCTTTGGCCTCCCAAAGTGCTGGGATTACAGGCGTGTACCTGGTTTCTGTCTCTCACTGTTATGTTTGGGAAACTGTGCTAGGCTGTGGCATGTCCACTGTCACTGCTGTATGGTATTCCCCTGTGTGGACATACCACTACTTATTCATGCTATCAACTGGGCATGAATTGATACTACTATTGATGGCCATGGAGGTTGTTTCCAGCTTGGGGCTATTAAAAAGAGCAATTTTCAGACTACAGGCAATCCTCAGGGAAGAACATTGACAGGTGGCAGGTGGTGGGACAGAAGTGGGCTCTGAAGTCTGTCATCCTAAATCCACCATTTTCTATCTAGTTCAAATGAGCAGTTCCCATCTTTAAAGGCAGTCAGATTCATGACTTTGGGTTTTGCTGTGGGCCAAAGCACCTCTCGCATTTGGAATCTCTCATGGTGTCTTGTATAGATGAACTGTGAGGACCTCTTAGGAAAGATGGAGAGGGAGGAGTGCTGGCTTTAATCCTGGTCCTGGTGCAACCGTAGGCAACCAAGATACTACTTTCTCTTCTTCTGTGAAATGGGGGTCTGATAGGAAAAATGTGGCAGTTCTGTGAAAGCGGCTGGGTGTGAGGAAAGTCTGCTAAACCTTATTGTTGACTATGAATCAGACTGAGACACTGGGCTCAGGGGGGTTAGCTGCAAAGCCCAGCCCCCTGTGCTAACCCAGATGGCTTCTTAGGGACACTGAAATCCGTATACCAGCAAAGCCACGTCGGAGGTCTGGTTTTGTGGACACAGAGGTTAAAGCAGCAGCTACAGTTTAGTCTGGCAAGTTCCACAAGAACGCCCTGTCACTTCCCCGGAATGTGGGCTTTATCCTTCTTACTTTGAGGCGTGCTGCTCATCCCCTTGGACGTGTGCTCCGTGCTTTGGCAGAGCCTCAGCCTGTTCTCTCACATCGCAACTCCCATAAACTCATCTGTGAGTGACGATCTGAGCATCCTGCAGCTCTAACAAGTCATATCTTAGACTAAAAACAAAACCCCAAGGAAGGAACAGCAGCCTGGATGATGTGGAGAGTCGAGAAGCACCGGTGATCACGTCCGTCTCCACACCAGTGAGCCAGGTGATCCTGGTTAAGCCCTACACCTTTCTAAACATCTTTTCTCTCCATCCTCTTCTTTCCATCCCAGGTACTTCCTGGCTCACACCTCGTCTTCTCTCACTAGCACTATTGCAGGAGGCTTGGAGAGGCGTCCCTGCTGTTAGAGTTGTCTTCCTAAAGCATAGGTCTCACCATGTCACTTTTCGGTTTACAGGGTCCATGGCTTTCCTTTAGGCTGAGCATCTAACTCACGACACCAGGCCCTTCACACTCTTGTGTCTTTCCTACGTTTCCAGCTGCTTCCAGGACACATATTTACCTTCTAGCCAGTTAGAGGCCTCTCCCCTGTGAGACTGGTGGTCCCCAACCTCTCTGCAGGCTGCTCTTGCCTCCTGGAATGCCCTTCCATCCTTGTCCATCTGACAAGCTCATTATTGCTCATCTAAAAACGTTTATACTTGATCAGCCTGGCCAACATGGTGAAACCCCGTCTCTACTAAGAATACAAAAATCAGCCAGGCGTGATGGCGTACATGTGTAGTCCCAGCTACCTGGGAGGCTGAGACAGGAGAACCACTTGAACCCAGGAGGCAGAGGTTGCAGTGAGCCAAGATGGCACCACTGCACTCCAGCCTGGGTGACAGAGCAAGACTGTCTCAAAAAAAAAGAAAGAAAAAAGTAAAAACATTCATACCCTTTGATCCATTCATTCTGTACTTGAAAACTTACTCAAAGGAAAGAAATATAAAATACAGAAAAAGTTTGATGCTCAAAAATGTTCACTGCAGAATTATTTATATTGGTGCTGAATTAGCAATATCCTAAGTGTCTAACCTAAGGGCAACAGATAAGTAAACTATGGTCAATCACAAAACAGAACACCATAGAACTATCAAAAATGATGACAGTAAAGCTGGCTGTCAAAGCATAATTTTCAAAAAGTTAAAAACCTACTTCTTATATAAATATACAGTGAATATATGGCAAAGATTAATTTATTATTGAGGAAGTCAGCAGGGCGGTAAAGCTAGATTTGAAAAGACCAGAAAAAAATGTGTAGTCATAGGAAAAAATAATTACTGAAATCAGATTACTAAAGCAAATACAAACCTGGCTAATACCCTACAAGGTGATAAACTCTAACCTTTGGGATTATATTTTCAGTCGAACAGAAATCATTTTTATCTTTACTGGCAAGAGTCATTTATAATTTATCAGCCTTCCATAAGTTAATATGTAACTTCACAGAATTTGGGCCCTGGAGGGTTAGGCAGGCCTGCAGACCAGTGCTTTTCAAATTTTACTGTGTAAGAATCACATGAGGAACTCTGTTAAAAGGCAGATTCTGAATTAGAGTCTAGAGTGGGGCCTGAGAGCCTAGATTGCAAATACTCTCCCCTAAGATGCTGATGCTGCTGGTCCGTGGACCACAATTTGAGTAGAAAGGGGCGAGGGTAAGCTCCAGGATGACACTGAAAGGGTATGTAATCATCCTTTTGCCTGATTTCCAAATTATAGATACTTTTGAAAACATAGTAATAATGTGGGGAAAATGATAAATTTATTATGCTAAGTTAAAAAATCAGGAGATGCTGGCTCATGTGTATAATCCAAGCACTTTGGGAGGCCAAGGTGGGAGGGCTGCTTGAGCCTAGGAGTTCAAGACCAGTCTGGGTAACATAGCAAGACCTTGTCTCTACAAAAACACAGAAATTAGCTGGGCCTGGTGGCATGCACCTGTCATTCCAGCTACTTGGGAGGCTGAGGCTGGAGGATCATATGAGCAGAGGATATCACGGCTGCAGTGAGCCGTGACTGTGTCACTGCACTCCAGCCTGGGTGACAAAGCAAGATCCTGTCTAAATAAAATAAAATACAAACAGATTAAAAATAAAATAAAATAAAATAGGCTGGGTGAGTGGCTCATGCCTGTAATCCCACCACTTTGGGAGGATGAGGCAGGTGGATCGCTTGAGGCCAGGAGTTCAAGCCAGCCTGACCAACATGGCGAAACTCCATCTCATACGAAAATTAGCCGGGTGTGGTGGTGCACGCTTGTAATCCCAACGTTTTGGGAGGCTGAGGCAGAGAGTCACTTGGATCTAGGAGGAAAGTCTGCAGCGAGCTGAGATCACGCCACTGCACTCCAGCCTGAGCGACAGAGCAAGACTCTGTCTCAAAAAAATAAAAAAATAAATCAGAAGATTATCTAATATATAGAAGATTTCAGCTTTGCAGAAATATAGTAGGAACTCTTTAAATAGGTGTGTTTTAATATTAAAAATGTTATTTCTTTTCTACTTTTTACTATTTTTTTAACTAAGCATTTTAAAGGCAAGTAAAACCAATTTTTTTTTTGAAGGAGAGACTCTGCTCCAGTATCCCCTTTCCTGAGAAGCCTGCCTTACTCCTGTCTTCAGCAGAATTAATCATTCTCTGAGATCTTGGAAACACAGTCATTTTCAACCTACTGCGGCATCCCAACGTATAAAAGCTCCTCAGGTGGGCAGCTAGAATCCAGCCTACTCAGCCCCCATTTGTTTTTATTTTTCGGGGACAGGGTCTCACTCTGTTCTTAGACTGGAGTGAAGCGGCACAATCTTGCGTGTAGACTCGACCTTCTGGGCTCAAGTGATTCTCCCACCTCAGCCTCCCAAGTAGCTGGGACTACAGGCACACACACCATACTCAAATAATAATAATAATAATAATTATTATTACTATTGTAGAGACATGATTTTGCCAGGTTGCCCAGGCTGGTCTCGAACTTCTGGGTTGAAGTTATCTGCCTGCCTCAGCCTCCCAACGTTTTGGGATTACATGTGTGAGCCACTGCACCTGGCCCAGCCTCTCTTTCTAAGCCCTGTTTCTTCCTACCCTGGCCTCAGCAGCCCCTGAACCAACTCAAGGGAACCCACCGCTCCAACAAAACAGAGTTTTAAAACCACAGCTGTGTACTTCACAGTCGCAGTTCTAGGTCCTTCCCATTCTCTAAGGTAATGATGAATCTTCCTGTCTGTGGACTCCAGTAAACTGAATTCGTATATAATAAGGACGTGAATGCGTGCATTCCTGTCACCTGAACCAAGGCAGTGATTCATTATATGATTCATGAATATACAAACGAATACATTCAACATCCTTTCTGCTAAAAAAATCAGATGAATTATGAGTATGACTCAGTCTGCAACAAAAGAGATGGTGGGATTTGAAGCTGGAGTCTCTGAATATGATTTTCTTTCTCCTTCAAAAATACATTTGCAGCCGGGCGCAGTGGCTCACGCTTGTAATCCCAGCACTTTGGGAGGCCGAGGCGGGTGGATCACGAGGTCAAGAGATCGAGACCATCCTGGTCAACATGGTGAAACCCCGTCTCTACTAAAAATACAAAAATTAGCTGGGCATGGTGGCACGTGCCTGTAGTCCCAGCTACTCGGGAGGTTGAGGCAGGAGAATTGCTGGAACCCAGGAGGCGGAGGTTGCG
>PVKV010043301.1:0-10144 GCA_004027835.1 Alouatta palliata | reverse complement strand
GTCAACATGGTGAAACCCCGTCTCCACTAAAAATACAAAAATTAGCTGGGCATGGTGGCACGTGCCTGTAGTCCCAGCTGCTCGGGAGGCTGAGGCAGGAGAATTGCTTGAACCCAGGAGGCGGAGGTTGCGGTGAGCCGAGATCGCGCCATTGCACTCCAGCCTGGGTAACAAGAGCGAAACTCCGTCTCAAAAAAAATAAATAAATAAATAAAAAATAAAATAAATAAAAATACAAAAATTAGCTGGGCATGGTGGCACCCATCTGTAATCCCAGCTCCTCAGAAGGCTGAGGCAGGAGAGTATCTTGAACTCTGGAGGTGGAGGTTGCAGTGAAGTGAGATTGCACCACTGCTCCAGCCTGGTCAACGGAGTGAGATTGAGACTCAAAAAAAAAAAAAAAAGTTATATCATGCACAATGAATGCATGAAGGAAACCTGTCAATGGGAATTCACATTGTCCAAGGCCTGTTTCCCCTGTCATTGAGGAAAAGTGCGCACAGGGAGTTGCACCCTACCCCGGGGGAATTACATAAACCGTAGTTAACTTAGTTACTCGTTTCATTGAAATTACACTGTCCTGTGGGGTAAGGGGTGATGTTGCAGGAAGCAGGATAGCACAGGCTTAGCCAGACTGCCCAGGGTGAAATTCCAGTTGGGCTTCTTCCCAGCTGTGTGACCTTGGGAAAGTTACTTAATTGCCCTGTGCCTTGATTCCACCCTTGTATAAGGGGATAATAAAATAACCTTGGCTGGGTTCGGTGGTTTACACCTGCACTTTGGGAGGCCAAGGGGAGTGGATCACGAGGTCAGGAAATCGAGACTATCCTGGCCAACATGGTGAAACCCTGTCTCTACTAAAAATACAAAAATTAGCTGGGCGTGGTGGTGTGCGCCTGTAGTCCCAGCTACTAGGGTGGCTGAGGCAGGAGAATTGCTTGAATCCAGGAGGCGGAGGTTGCAGTGAGCGGAGATCATGGCACTGCACTCAAGCCTGGTGACAGAGCAGACTCCGTCTCAAAAAATAAAATAACCTTAAGGTTAAGCAGTAGAACTTTAAAAACAAAAATGCTGGGAGTAGTGGTGCAGGTCTCTAGCCCTAGCTATACTTAGGAGGCTGAGGCAGGAGGATCAAGGGAGCCAGGATTTCGAGGCCACAATGTGCTATAATGTGATCTCACCCATAGCCACTGCACTGGACCTGGGCAATGTAGCAATGTCCATCTAGAAAAAAAGGAAAAACACCCCTCAGACCCCTAAGGGATGGGTTATGAAGATATAATGAATTCCCATATGCAAAGTGTTTATTTCTCTTATTTTTATTTATTTATTTTTTCTTTCTTTCTTTTTTTTTTTTTTTTTCAAAGATGGGTTTTCACCATGATGGCCAGGCTGGTCTTGAATTCCTGACCTCAGGTGATCCACCCACCTCAGCCTCCCAAAGTGCTAGGATTACAGTCGTGAGCCACCGCGCCCGGCCATTTTTATTTATTTATTTATTTTGATTTATTTAGTTTTTGAGATGGAGTTTCACTCTTGTTTCCCAGGCTGGAGTGCAGTGGCATGATCTCAGCTCACTACAACCTCTGCCTCCAGGGTTCAAGTGATTCTCCTGCCTCAATTTCCTGAGTAGTTGGGATTACAGGCACACGCCACCATGCCTGCCTAATTTTTGTATTTTTAGTAGAGATAGGGGCTTCGCCATGTTGCCCAGGCTGGTCTCAAACTGCTGGTCTCAGGATATCCGCCTGCCTTGGCCTCTCAAAGTGCTGGGATTACAGGTGTGAGCCACTGCACCTGGCCTATTTTTCTTCTTTTTTTTTTTCGAGACATGGCCAGGCAAGGTGGCTCGAGTTGGGAGGCTGAGGCAGGCAGATCACTGAGGTCAGAAGTTCTGAGGTCCGCCTGGCCAACATGGCAAAAACCCATCTCTACTAAAAAAATACAGGCCAGATGAAGTGGCTCACGCCTGTAATTCAATCACTTTGGGATGAAACCCCATCTCTACTAAAACCCCATCTCTACTAAAAATACAAAATTAGCTGGGCTTGGTGGCACATGCCTGTAGTCCCAGCTACTTGGGAGGCTGAGGCAGAATAGCTTGAACCCGGGAGGCAGAGGTTGCGGTGAGCCGAGATTGTGCCATTACACTTCAGCCTGGGCAACAAGAGTAAAACTCCATCTCAAAAAAAAGAAAAAAATTAGCTGGGTGTGGTGGCCCATGCCTATAATCCCAACTGCCGAGGAGGCTAAGGCAAGAGAATGGCTTGAACCTGGGAGGCAGAGGTTGCATTGAGCCAAGATCGCACCATTGCTCTCCAGTCTGGGCAACAAGAGCAAAACTCCGTCTCAAAAAACAAACACAACAACAAAAAAACAATTAGCCAGGTGTAGTGGCAGGTCGTGTAATCCCAGCTACTCGGGAGGCTGAGGCACGAGAATCTCTCGAACTCGGGAAGTGGAGTGGAGGTTGTAGTGATCCAAGATCACACCACCGCACTCCAGCCTGGGCGACAGAGGAAGATTCCATCTCAAAACAAATAAATAAAAATAAAAATAAAATAATTTTTTGAGACAGGATCCTACTCAGTTGCCCAGGCTAGAGTGCAATAGCACAATCACAGCTCACTGCAGCCTCGACCTCCCAGGCTCAAGCGATCCTCCTGCTTGGGCCTCCTGAGTAGCTGGGACTATAGGCATGCATCACTGTGCTGGGCTAATTTTTTGTTTTTTAAATCTTTTGTAGAGACAGGGTCTTGCTATGTTGCCTAGGCTGGGGCAAAACACTTAGAATAGTATAAGCAAAATAAGTCCTCAAAAATGATAGCTATTGGCAAGGTGTGGTGGCTCATGCCTCTATTCCCAACAGTGTGGGAGGCTGAGGCAGGAGGATCAGCTGAGTCCAGGAGTTCAAGACCAGGCTAGGCAACATAGTGAGACCTCATCTCTATAAATAAAATTTAGCCGGGCATGGTGGCTCACACTTGTAATCCCAGCACTTTGGGAGGCCGAGGCAGGAGGATCACGAGGTCAAGAGATCGAGACCATCTTGTTCAACACGGTTAAACCCCATCTCTACTAAAAACTGGGCAACATAGTAAGATCTTCATCTCTTTAAAAAGATTGAAAAATTAGCCAGGCATGGTGGTGCACACCTGTAGTCTCAGCTACTCAGGAGGCTGAGGTGGGAGGATCACCTGAGCCTGAGGATGTCAAGGCTGCTGTGAGCTGTGATCACGCCACTGCGCTCCAGCCAGACACAGAGTGAGACCATGTCAAGAAAGAAAGAAAGAAAGCGAAGAAAGAGAGGAAGGGAGGGAGGGAAGGGAGGAAGGAAGAGAAGAAAGGAGAAAGAGAGGGAGAGAAAAAGGGAGAGAGAAGGAGAGAAGAGAGAGAAATAAATAAATAAATAAATGTGGGTGTAATCAGCATAGAGATGGTATATCCGCCACGGGACTGGCAGAGGTTATCAAGGGAACGAGTATAGACAGATGAAAAAAGAGAGTTCTGAGCCCTGGTGCCTTCAGCATCTCAGGGCAGAGAAATGAGAAGAAGTGGTACTCTAAGTGGGTGACATTCTACTTAGGGGTGGTCACACTGTTTATAGTGGCTATGCCATATGAGATGAGTCATACTATTCATTTAAAAAATTTTTGTTTTGATACAGAACACTGCAACAGGGTTTTGCAGTGGGGGAGAGATTGGGCTCAACCTCCTGCATCAAACTATTTTTTTTTTTTTTCTTAAGAAATAGTGTTTTCGGGCTGAGCATGGTGGCTCACGCCTGAAATCCTAGCACTTTGGGAGGCCGAGGTGGGTGGATCACCTGAGGTCAGGAGTTCAAGACCAGCCTGGCCATCATGGTGAAACACCATCTTTAAAAAAAATTAGAAACAGTGTTTTCTGCTCAGATGTGCTTTACGTAGCAGGAAAAAAAAAAAAAAAGAAAGAAACAGTGTTTTAGCTGGGCGTGGTAGTGGGTACCTGTAATCTCAGCTACTTAGGAGGTTAATGCAGGAGAATTGCTTGAACCTGGAAGGCGGAGGTTGCAGTGACCCGAGATCTCCACCACTGCACTCCAGCCTGGGCAACAAGAGTAAAACTCTGTCTAAAAAAAAAAAAAGACTAGGCACTGTGGCTCACGCCTATAATCCCAGCACTTTGGGAGGCCAAGGAGGGTGGATCACCTGAGGTCAGGAGTTCGAGATCAGCCTGGCCAACATGGTGAAACCCCGTCTCTACTAAAAATACAAAAAAAATTAGCTGGGAATGGTGTCATGTACCTGTAATCTCATTTACTTGGGAGGCTGAGGCAAGAGAGTCACTTGAATCAGATCTCTGCTCACTGCAACCTCTGCCTCCAGAATTAAAGTGATTCTCCTATCTCAGCCTCCCAAGTAGCTGGGATTACAGGCAGCCGACACCAGGCCCAGCTAATTTTTTTTTTTTTTTGAGATGGAGTTTCGCTCTTATTACCCAGGCTGGAGTGCAATGGCACGATCTCGGCTCACCACAACCTCCACCTCCTGGGTTCAAGCAATTCTCCTGCCCCAGCCTCCCGAGTAGCTGGGACTACAGGCACGTGCCACCATGCCCAGCTAATTTTTTTTGTATTTTTAGTAGAGACGGGGTTTCACCATGTTGACCAGGATGGTCTCGATCTGTTGACCTCGTGATCCACCCGCCTCGGCCTCCCAAAGTGCTGGGATTACAGGCGTGAGCCACCGCGCCCGGGCTCAGGCCCAGCTAATTGTTGAACTTTTAGTAGTGTTTCACCAATGAGGTTTCACCATGTTGGCCAGGCTGGTCTTGAACTCCTGACCTCAGGTGATCTGCCCATCTCAACCTCCCAAAGTGCTGGGATTACAGGCGCGAGCCACCTCGCCTGGCCAATGTGTCACCATCTGTATGATCTCTGGGGGTGGGTATCACTGTTGATGAAGCAACTGAATTATCCAGGAGGGTCCACACTCCTGTGGTAGAGTCGCATAGAACCCTGAAAGGTTACAATATCCATGGACTCGTTTGCACAAACCACCAAGGTTATGAAGCCCAGGGGACATTTTCACCAGGGACTTCCATTCTCTGCAGTTCGTTCAGATTCTCCCATGAGGTATGCCGAGCATCCATGATTGTGTTTCATAGAAACTGAGTTTGAGCCATTTATCTGGGTCAGAGCGGGATTATGACATTAACAGACAATTTCACACTGTCAGTACTGAATGCTTATTTTTATTTTTAATTTTATTTTTTAGAGAAAAAGTCCCAGGCCAGGTGCAATGCCTCACGCTTGTCATCCCAGCACTTTGGGAGGCCAAGGCGAGCGGATGACGAGGTCAGGAGATTGAGACTATCGTGGTTAAAATGGTGAAACCCCGTCTCTGCTAAAAATACAAAAAAATTAGCCCGGCATGGTGGCAGGCACCTGTAGTCCCAGCTACTTGGGAGGCTGAGGCAGGAGAATTGCCTCAACCCAGGAGGTGGAGGTTGCAGTGAGCTGAAATCACACCACTGCACTCCAGCCTGGGTGACAGAGCGAGACTCCATCTCAAAAAAAAGAAGAAAGAAAGAAAGAATCCCTTAATGGTGTGGTGATGGGTTGATAGGTATAGCAAACCACCATGGCACATATTTACCTATGTAACAAACCTGCACATCCTGCACATGTATTCCAGAACTTAAAAAAAATAAAAAATAAAAAAGAGGGGTGGTTGAGGTGGCTTAGCCTGTAATCCCAGCACCTTGGGAGGCTGAGGTGGGTGGATCACCCCAGGTCAGGAGTTTGAGACTAGCCTGGCCAACATGGTGCAACCCCATCTTTACAAAAAATACAAAAATTAGCTGGGTGTGGTGGCACATGCCTGTAATCCCAGCTACTGGGGAGGGTGAGGCAGGAAAATCACTTGAACTTGGGAGGCAGAGGTAGTGGTGAACCAAGATTACACCACTGTACTGCAACCTGGGTGACAGAGTGAGACCTCATCTCAAACAAAACAAAACAAAACATTATCCTGGGCTGCCCTTTGGATACCACAGACACAGATCTGCCAATAAGAACCATCCCCTTGGCTGGGCACAGTGGCTCATGCCTGTAATCGCAGCACTCTGGGAGGGTGAGGTGGGTGGATCACTTGAGATCGGGAGTTTGAGATCAGCCTGACCAACACAGAGAAACCCCATCTCTACTAAAAACACAAAATTATCCGAGCGTGGTCACACATGCCTGTAAACCCAGCTACTTGGGAGGCTGAGGCAGGAGAATCGCTTGAACCCAGGAGGTGGAGGTTGTGATGATGAGCCGAGATCGTGTCACTGTGCTCCAGCCTGGGCAACAAGAGTGAAACTCCATTTCAAATAAAAAAAGAAAAGGAAAAAGAACCACTCCCTTGGGCCATTTGCAGTGGCTCACCCCTGTAATCCCAGCACTTTGGGAAGCTGAGGCGAGTGGATCACAGGGTCAGGAGATAGAGACCGGCCTGGCCAACAGAGTGAAACCCTGTCTCTACTAAAAATACAAAAAATGAGCCAAGTATGGTGGTGGGCACCTACAGTCCCAGCTACTTGGGAGGCTGAGGCAGGGGAATCGCTTGAACCCGGAGGCAGAGATTGCAGTGAGCCAAGAGCCTGCAACTGCACTCCGGCCTGGGTGACAGAGCAAGACTCCATCTTAAATAAATAAATAAATAAATATTTTGTAGAGACAGAGTCTCACTGTGTTGCCCAGGCTGGTCTCGATCTCCTGGCCTCATGCAATTCTCCTGCCTTGGCCTCCCAAAGTGCTGGGATTACAGGTGTCAAACATACTGCAGCCAGCCTGTTTATTGTTGTTTACTCTGACTGTTGTTACTGTTGGAGTGTGGAGGGTGGAGTGCTTTTGTTATCCATGGGGCATAATGGGGCATAGAGTTCACTCTGCTAATAATTATTAACAGTATTTTTTTTTTTTTTTTTTTTGAGACAGAGTCTCACTCCATCACCAGCACCAGGCTGGAGTGCAGTGGCGCGACCTCGGCTCACTGCAACCTCCGCCGCCCGGGTTCAAGCAATTCTCCTGCCTCAGCCCCCCAAGTAGCTGGGACTACAGGCGCGTGCCACCACGCCCAGCTAATTTTTTTTTGTATTTTTAGTAGAGACGGGGTTTCACCGTGTTGACCAGGATGGTCTCAATCTCTTGACCATCGTGATACGCCCGCCTCGGCCTCCCAAAGTGCTGGGATTACAGGCATGAGCCACCGCGCCCGGCCTATTAACAGTATTTATTGCACACTTACTTCACATCTCTCTCTCTCAATGGGGTCTCACCCTGTCACCCAGGCTGGAGTGTAATGGTGCAGTCTCGGCTCATTGCAACCTTTGCCTGCTGGGTTCATACCATTCGTCTGCCTCAGCCTCCCAAGTGGCTGGGATTACAGGTGCCCACCACCATGCCCAGCTAATTTTGTATTTTTAGTAGAGAGGGGTTTCACCATGCTGGTCAGGCTAGTCTCGAACTCCTGACCTCATGATCCGCCCACTTTGGCCTCCCAAAGTGCTGGGATTATAGGTGTGAGTCACTGAGCCTGGCCACATCTCTAATTTTTCACAATAACTTGATCATGTAGGATCTATTGACACCTCCATTTTACAGATGAGGAAATTAAGGTTCAAAGAGGTGAACTCAGCCAGGCAGGGTGACTCTTTTAATTCCAGCACTCTGGGAGGCCAAGATGGGAGGATTGCTTGAGCCTAGGAGTTGGAGACTATCCTGGTCAACCTAAGGAGACCCTAACTCCTCAAAAAATAAAAATAAATTAGCTGGGTTGGCTGGGCATAGTGGCTTACACCTGTAATCCCAGCATTTTGGGTGGCTGAGGCAGGTGGATCACCTGAGGTCAGGAGTTTGAGACCAGCCTGGCCACATGGTGAAATCCCCTCTCTACTAAAAATACAAAACGCTCTAGTGGTTAGGATTCGGCAAAAAAAACAAAAACAAAAACAAAAAAACGCTGTCTCTACTAAAAACACAAAAACTCACCAGGCAAGGTGGTGGGTACCTGTAATCCCAGCTACTCAGAAGGCTGAGAGAGAAGAATTGCTTGAACTGGGGAGGCGGAGGTTTCAGTGAGCCGAGACTGTGCCACTGCACTCCAATTTGGGTGACAAGAGCAAAATTCCATCTCGAAAAAAAAAAAAATTAGCTGGGCATGGTGGCATGTGCCTGTAGTACCAGCTACTCAGGAGGCTGAAGTGGGAGGATTACTTGAGGCAGGGAGTTCGAGGCTTTAGTGAGCCATGACTGTGCCACTTCAATCCAGCCTGGGCAACACAGACCCTCATCTTAAAAAAAAAAAAAAAAAAAAAAAAAAAGAAGTGAATGTTCACTTAAACTGTCAGAGACAAGAAGTAGCAAAGGTTGAGTGTAACTCGGATCTCTGTCTTGCTGGTGGGAGGGCAGGGGTCACTGGGTCTGTTACTGATGTATTATGTTTTTTTTTTTTTTTTTGAGATGGAGTTTCGCTCTTGTTGCCCAGGCTGGAGTGCAATGGTGCGATCTCGGCTCACCGAAACCTCCGCCTCCTGGGTTGAAGCAATTCTCCTGCCTCAGCCTCCTGAGTAGCTGGGACTACAAGCGCACGCCACCACGCCCAGCTAATTTTTGTATTTTTAGTAGAGAGGGGTTTCACCACGTTGACCAGGATGGTCTCGATCTCTTGACCTCGTGATCCACCCGCCTCGGCCTCCCAAAGTGCTGGGATTACAGGCGTGAGCCACCGTGCCCGGCTATGTTTTTTTTTTCTTTAGACAGTGTTTTGTTCTGTTGCCCAGGCTGGAGTGCAGTGGTGCCATCTCAGCTCACTGCAACCTCTGCCTCCCCCGTTCAAGTGATTCTCCTGTCTCAGCCTCTGGAGTAGCTGAGATTACAGGTGCTAGACCACGCCTGGCTAATTTTTATATTTTTAGTAGAGACGGGGTTTCACCATGTTGGCTAGGCTGGTCTTGAACTCCTGACTTGAAGTCATCTCCCATCTCGGCCTCCCAAAGTGGCAGGATTACAGGCGTGAGCCACCATACAGGGCCCTGATGTATTATCTTTGAAAATTTGGCTGGGCATTGTGGCTCATGCCTGTAATCCCTGCACTTTGGGAGGCCGAAGTGGGAGGATCATGAAGCAAGGAGTTGGAGAACAGCCTGACCAACATGGTGAAACCCCATCTCTACTAAAAATACAAAAATTAACTGGGCATGCGCCTATAATCCCAGCTACTCAGGAGAGTGAGGCAGGAGGCAGGAGAATTACTTGAACCCGGGAGGCAGAGGTGGCAGTGAGCCGAGGCCACTGCACTCCAGCCTGGTGACTGAGCAAGACTCCATCTCAAAAAAAACAAAACAAAACCCCAAAAATGGCTTTTTTTTGGAGGGGTTAGTAAAGGAGGTAATAAACAGAATGGTAAATGTAGTGGTTTGGAATTGGGTAGATTTGGGTTCGAATCTTAGTTCCAATACTTTCTGGCTGTAAGATTTAGTGGGCTGATTTCCCCTCAGAGAGCCTCACTTTCTAAATCCGTAAATGGGGATAACAACAGTAACTCCTCCTCGTTGGGATTTTGTGAGGATTAAATGAGAAGATGCCCCTGACAATGCTTGGCTCGGTGCCTGGCACATCATGAACACTCGGAATTCAGGAGCTGTTATTCGAACAATGATGATGATTATTATTGCTGGACCACACCGCTCCCAGAGGGTTACAATATCCGTTGGGGAGCTGCACTGTCCGTAGGCAAGGTTACATAATTCTCTGGGGTTGGGTGGGGGAGCTTCCCTGGAGCCCTTGGTCTCCCCAGGGAGGAGGAGGCCTGAGACTTCTTTTTGAGGCACTGGTGAGGCGCCTGTCTAAGGCGGACCAGGTACCCCGCAAGGGAGGAGGCAAGGAGGCTGGGATTGAAATCCCAGTTACCCGGAGCCTGAGCTCCCCAGGCCTTCCCTATCTGTGACTTGTCTGTGTCTCCCCGCCCATCTTCTGGATTTGTCGCCCCCGCCCGCCCGTCTTCTGGATTTGTCGCGCCACCCCCCGCCCCTCAGACCCGCCCGCCACCCATACGCCCCTCCTTCGGACCCTCAGAGTCTTTTTTGAGACCCTGTTTCCAGGCTATGCTTGTGAATATTG
>PVKV010043300.1:0-10133 GCA_004027835.1 Alouatta palliata | reverse complement strand
GGGACACGTGGAAATTCTTTGTACTGTTTTAGCAACTTCTCCATAAATCTAAACGTTGCTCAATACAAACTTATTTTTTAAAAAAGTAATAATTAGTATGCATAACAAAATGAAGTTAAACAATTTCTTTTCCCTTCTCATCCAGATAGTAATTTAAATAGCATCTCACATAGTCACAGCTGTGTTAGTTTTATGAGGTACAAAATCAGAAAAGTGTTGGTTCTAAGTAGTTAATGATAAATTCATCTTTAAAATTGAGAGGATACATTAGTAAACTTTTTAAAGGTTATTAGTACCTGGCATTTTTAAGAACTCAAGTGATAGACATTGTGAAAATTTAAATAACATAAAGTAGAAATGAGATGATCCTGCTCAGTTTCTGTCTTGACTCTCCCTCACATTACACTGGACCACCTCCCAATGTTAAGTTGGGTGCAAAAGTTTCCAGGGTTTTTATTTCACAAAGGAGACTGTGTTATATGTAACACATATATAACACGTTGGGATCATGTTGTATAAGGTATAAGCCCTTCTACTAATATAACTAGCTTCCTCCTCTTCCCCTACTACCACTTAATAGTAATTCATGTTTTTTTTTCCAGTATACATAATTCTACCTGGTATCATTCATCTGCCTAAAATATTACATTTTTTGAATTTGTTATAGTGTATTTACTTGACATCAGTAGTCTGTAAGAGTGAGGTCATGTAGTATTGAACGTTCTTGTACTTTTTTTTTTTTTTTTTTTTGACATTAAGAAATACTGCTTGTAATTCAGGCTTAAGTTTTTGTGTTGTGGGGATTTGAGGTATTTGCCTTGTGCAGTCTTGGCATTCTTTTTTAATTCTTTTGTTTCTAAAGTGTAGCATTCCAGACATTAACTATCTGGGTCTAAATATAAGAATATTTCACATTTTCGTTTTCAGAGAAGAAAAATTATATTTTAAACTCTGCAGTTTCTGGCTTTTATTGACATATTTTGGACTCCTTTGGTTGTACAGGGAACACAGAAGCATGCCTCAGCATTTGGAGATTTATTAAGTATTAAGTACGGAGGCCAGGCGTGGTGGCTCACACCTGTAATCCTAGCACTTTGGGAGACCAAGTCGGGTGGATCACGAGGTCAGTAGATCGAGACTGTCCTGGCTAACATGGTGAAACCCTGTCTCTACTAAAAATACAAAAAATTAGTGGGCCGTGGTGGCAAAAGCCTGTAGTCCCAGCTACTCGGGAGGCCGAGGCAGGAGAATCGCTTGAACCCAGGAGGTGGAGGTTGTAGTGAGCCGAGATTGCGCCACTGCACTACAGCCTGGCGACAAAACAAGACTCTATTTCAAAAAAAAAAAAAAAAAACAACAAAAAAGAAAAACATAAAGAACGTGGATGTTCTGCAGCAGTGGGGAGATGTTTGGGAATGTTGGCTTGGCCTGGCCTGACCCTCAGAAGTTATTTTAGGGTTTTTAAACTCTGGTGCAAATTCTTAGGTTACCTGCAGGGGGTTAATAAGTAAGCCATAGAGAAGCCACGAAGGTGCCCAAATGGGCTTGTTGTGTAGTTTATCATTAGACCAGAGAGGACGGGGAAAACAGCTGACCAACCAATTCATAGACATTTATCATAATGGAGTGGTTAATGCAGACATACTAAACAGAATAAATCTCAATAGTTTTTATGTATGCCTTGGTAGAAAAGGTAGAAACTGCTTACTTGCACATCCGAAACGTGCTCATGGGATGTTAACATGTTTGCAAACAGAAACTTATGATGCAGTGAGACTGCAAGAATGGAAATGATGATGGTAAAAAGGAGAAAGTGTAAAATGAATGCTAGTTGGTAAAACAAAAAAGTCTTCTCTTTGCTTCCAAAGTATTTAAACTCTGAGTAAGCTGTGTGTGTTGTGGAATACACTGGGTTAGCGACCTTTCAGAATTAGGAAGAACAGTTGTATTTCTGAATATAGAAGGCCAGCATAATTACTCAGAGTACAGTAAATGTTCCTATCATTCTTTGAGTTTAATCTTAACATAATTAGCTCCTTGCACAATAGAGTGTTTAATTTGAAATGCTGGCAAGGCTCATTAAGTGAGAGAAGTACTTCCTGAGATCTCTGTTGTTAAATTTGGGGCTTTTTGTATGAGATAATTTTCACTAGAAGTGTTAGGTTATCAGAATTGTTCATATTCTGACATTTATCACACAAACTCACTGAAACACTTAACATTTTCTGTTTTATTGATGGAGCCTTTTTTGAATATTGGGGAATTTGCTGTGTCACATGGAACGAAATTAATTTCGAAAGACTTGACAAGCCTTCTGAGTGATAGGTCCATTTGCCCTGCAGTGCCTTCCCCACACAGTAACGATAGGAAATGTGAGCTGGGAGGATTTATGCGAGCTGGGAGGATTGAATTCTTTTATCTCTTGCTTTGGCTTCTGTTTGATTATTGATTTCCGAGTCAGGATAAGCAATACAGAATGTGAACACAAGGTTTTTGTTGTTGTTGTTTTTAGGTTGCCTTTCTGTTTTGGTGGTGATTTGACATCTCCCCAGGTGTTTTTTTGGCTTATTTTTGTTTTTCATTAAGACAAGTAGGGTATTGCTGTGTCACCAAGGCTGGAGTATAGTGGCATGATCAGGGCTCACTGTAGCCTCAACCTTCCATGCTCAAACCATCCTCCTGCTTCTGTCTCCCAAGTAGCTGGACTACAGATGTGTGTACCATGCCTGGCTAATCTTACTTAATTTTGTTATTTTTAGTAGAGATGAGGTCTCCCTATGTTGCCTAGGCTGGTCTTGAACTCCTGGACTCAAGCAATCCTACCTCCTCAGCCTCCCAAAGTGCTTGGATTACAGGTATAAGCCACTGTGCCCGGCCTCCAGGGGTATAAAACACAATTGGACCTTCCTATATCAGAGTAAGACTACAGAATATTTTAATATGGTTTGATAGTTTGTTACATGCATCAGGTGACATGGTTTAACTAGTAATGCGTCTCATTTCACTAACCTATGCATACTAGAATTCCTTGGTCTTAATATATTAACAGGAAGGAAATCTAATCAAGACTATAAAAACACTGAAAAGTAGTGATTATTAAGAAGCAATATAAATTCACTAGGAACAAATCCTGTGACATTAACCCCACTTCTCTTTTTGGATAAGTAATGAACCAAAGTTGTAAAAACTCACAAAAGTCCCTGGGCAGTGTCAGCTGTAGGACTATGATGCTATTCACTTTACATGGTGATCAGACACCCTGAGTGTTGATTACTAAGGCAATGAAAACCTACAGGGACAGATTTCTTGCTATGCTTCTAGACTGTGTTTTTCTCTGCGTTCTTATGATGAGCTTAGACTGCAATATTAGAACAATTTTATATCTTCTGATATATGAACATGGGAGTCTTTTCCCATTTATTTAGATTTTCTTTTCTTTCTTTCCATGGTTTTCTGTAGTTTTCAGTGTATAAGTCTTGTATTTTGGGGGATAAATTTATTTCTGAATATTTTATTCTTTTTGATTTTTTAAAAATGGAATTGTTTACTTTTTTTTCTTGTTTTTTCTTTTTTATTCTTTTTTTTTTGAGACAGAGTCTCACTTTTTCACCAGGCCGGAGTGCAGTGGCGTAACCTCAGCTAAATGCAACCTCCGCCTCCTGGGTTCAAGCAATTCTCCTGCCTTAGGCTCCCAAGCAGCACTACAGGCATGCACCGCAACGCCCAGCTAATTTTTGTATTTTTAGTAGAGATAGGATTTCACCATGTTGGCCAGGATGGGCTTCATCTCTTGATCTTGTAATCTGCCCGTCTCGGCCTCCCAAAGTGCTGGCATTACAGGCGTGAGCTACCACGCGAGGCCAAATTGTTTTCTTAATCTTATTTTTGGATTGCTCATTGATAGTACACAAACAACTGAATTTTATTCAATCATGTGTTATTTAATGACAGAGATGTGTTCTGAGAAATGCATTGTTAGGTGATTTCCTTGTTTTATATATCACAGTGAACTTATACAAACCTAGATGATACAGCCTACTACATACCTAGGCTAGATGATATCTCCTGTTGCTCCCAGGTTATAAACTGTAAACTTTTATAGCAAGTTACTATATTGAATACTGTAGGCAGTTGTAAGGTACTGGTATTTGTGTATCTAGACACAGCTAAACATAGAAAGGGTACGTGCAGTTGCTCATGCCTGTAATCCCAGCACTTTGGGAGGCCAAGGCGGGCGAATCACCTGAGCTCAGGAGTTTGAGACCAGCCTGGCCATGGTGAAACCCCATCTCTACTAAAAATACGAAATTAGCCAGGCATGGTGTCGGGTGCCTGTTATCCCAGCTACTCGGGAGGCTGCAGCAAGAGAATCACTTGAACCTGGGAGGCAGAGGTTGCAGTGAGCTGAGATCGCGCAAATGCATTCCAGCCTGGGTGACAAGAGTGAAGCTCCATCTCAAAAAAAAAAAAAAAAAAAAAAAAAAAACATAATCTTATGCTACAGTGTTGTCTATGCAGTTTGTTATTGACCAAAGCATTATTACACAGCACGTGACTGTGTGTTGATTCTGTGTTCTGAAACTTTGCTGAATCAGTTTATCAGGTCTGATAGTTGTTTGTGAATTTTAAAGAATTTTCTTTATACAAGAGCCTGTCTTCTGTGAGTAGAGGTGGTTTTAATTCTTCCTTTGCAATCTGTATGCCTTTTATTTTTCTTGCCTAATTGCTGTAACTAGAACCTGCAGTGCAGTGTTGCACAGAATAGCGAGAATGGACATTATTGCTTTTCTAATGTATTTTAGGGTATATATGCTTCTACTATCTGTGTGTATAGATATTTTTCAGAACTCAGCTCAGTCTGTATATATAATCTTAATATGGTGCTTTTTATAAGCCTTTACATTATAATGAAACAAATCAAAATTCATTTTACAACTGAGGATGAACTGGACCAAGGATTTCCTCCACTACAGCCTGTGGTTTTTCACATGTAATACTCACTTCAAAAATGACCTAGTGAGGGTTCCCTTCACAGGTCCTTTTCTATGCGGCTTTACTGCATCATGGCCTGAAACAGCACCACCAGTTTTTGGCTCCATTAATACAACTGTCACTACTGGCAAACTAGCAGGGATATTTTAATTCATTTATTCATCATGTATGTATTGAGTGCTTATCAAATACCAGGCATAATTTATATTCTGGGGAAATAACAGTTAAGAAACTTAGAGTCTCATTGCTAGACACATTAAGAAATTGACCAATGTAACATTTTTAGACTATCTCCTCATCACTACCTTTTCTAGAATTTGCATTTTAAAATACATTTGGCAATGGATCAGCTGTGCGCAATGGCTCATGCCAGTAATCCCAGCAGTTTGGTAGGCTAAGGCAAGTGGATCGCTTGAGCTCAGAGTTTGAGACCAGCCTAGGCAACATGGTGAAGCCCCATCTCTACAAAAAATACAAAAAGTAACTGGGTGTGATGGTGTATGCCTGTGGTTCCAGCTTCTTGCTGGGGTGCTGAGGAAGGAGGATTGCTTGATCCTGCAAAGTGGAAGCTGCAGTCAGCTGTGTTGCGCGACTGCACTTCAGCCTGGGGGACAGAGCAAGACCCTGTCTCAAAAAAAATAAAATAAAAAAGAAACAGACCTGTGGCTAGGTGTGAAGCCATTTCATGCGAAGAAGAGCTAAAAAGAATGAGAAAATGACTGGATGTTTAGCCAGAAATCTTGGGATACAGGAGAAGAGGAGGAGGCTTGATTGATTCGGTTGTAAATATTTGTCCTATGGACATGGTTACGTGCATTAGCATTCAAAGTGGTGGCCAGTAATGGGGTTGAAGTGATAGAGATTTGGGTCTCTTGATCCCAGTGAGATTTCCAATGGGTCAGTTTCTACTGATCTTTTAGAGAGACCATGCTATGTTGTCTTTTACTGTTTTTCATTTTAATTTTTGTCACAGTCCCTGTTGATGGTCATTCCACTCATTCATTACCCTCTTGGCATTCTTATGTCATCTGTGGTCCTGTCCTCATCATTTTACAAGGAGGTTTTTCTAGCCTTTTGGGTTGTCCGGAGCAAGTTAGTAATATCGTAAAAGTGATACAAGCTTCTTTGGAGTTGACTAGATTTATTTTAGGTGCAGGATACTTTCCTCAAATACATTTACACAGCATCCTTCCTCTCCTCTCCTTCCTGTATATAGAAATGAAGAGAGAACCTTAGCCCGGATACTTATCCTCTTGGCTTTTTTTCATTTTCTTAGATGGTGCCTGATGAGCTCTTCAGACACAGTTGGAAAATCACAGACTCTGATGTAATTTGGAGATCTGTATTCCTCCATAATAGTGTTTCTCAACCTCAGCCCTGTTGGCTTTCTGGTCCCCCTGACGGTCCTGCCCAACTCTGTCAGTTCCAGTCATCACGTGTATAACTCCACGTGTGTATAACAGGGTTACTGCTTTTCCTCATGGAGTCTCCTGCTGGCAGTAGGAGTTTGTGGGAAGGAAGTTCTACATTTGATTAACCCCTAGTTACATGCCATTAGAACTGACAGTGTACCCCCTTTTTAAGTTTTAAGGAAGTACATGTCAAATCCTTCATTTTCTGAGAACAAAATCTGGGAACAACTTTCTGAATGGAAAAATCACTGGGCATTTTGAAATATAGTTAGAGAGTATTTGGGTAACTTATAAATGGCAGGTTGGTCATCTGTGTGTGTTGTGTACACAATTCCAGGGACTAGTTGGGAAGTTGTTTCCTCTGAATAGGGACTTGCTCGGCTGGAATTGCTTTCTAAAAGGCTAGATTTGTTAAATAGATTTGTACTCTGTTTTTGGGAAGCCAAAATTGTCCCGGAAACTATACTGTTCTGAGCTGACATATTTTCAAATTACGTGAAAGCATTTACTATGGAGTTGCTCTTAATTAAATTTGATAGATGAGTCATTGATCTTGGAGAGGATGATTTGTCGTAGGCTTGTCTTGGTGGCAGTTAGTATGAGGTACTAAGGGCTTTTATTTAAGCTGTGTGCCATCTCACTTATTTGTGTTTTCCTACAAAAGTCCTGCATACTTTCATGAATGTCAAAAGCGATGTCTTAGAATTACATATCTAAATACCTTCACATCATGCTAGGTGGCCTCTTAAATCAGAGTATTCCTCTCTGAAATCGAAGCACTCTGGGTTTACTTCTGCCAGAATCCCTGTGACTGTGTTGCCACTGCTTGTTCACCTGTATGTCTTTCCCATTGGATCAAGAACTCCGGAATACATGTTTTTGTTTGTTTCTGTATCATACATGCTTCTAAAAAGACTAGACCCACAGGAGGTGTTTGCTGATTAGATGGGTGTCCCAGTCTCCTCGGTTCTTCTTCTAAAATCTCCTTCGGGATTCAGCCTTCATTATCCATTTCCTCTGCTGCCATCTCAGGCCTCTTCCATCTTGGATAGGGGATTCTAGTGGATGCTTGATGGGTACCCCAGTGCCGCTCTTCTCCTTAGCCCACAGAGCTCACTTTGCAGCCCTCAACCCCTGTGTTCGGAACTTCTCATTCCAGCTGGTAACATCCACAGGTGGTCACCAACAGCTCAGTACTGTGGCAGTGCACACTCAGGGTGTGCAAGGCTGGGCCTCCAGGTTGTCTGTCCTTGGGGACTTTCTTCTTTTAACTTTAATTATCGTTGCAAAGGTGATACAACCTTGGAGAAACATAGAATAATGATGAAAAAATTATTTGCTGAACACCATGCATTGTCTTCTGACCAAACCACTCCTCTCCTTATGGTCTTATTAATAAATGAGGCCTTTTGTCGCTTGTGTACTGGTGAGGCTCCTGACGGTCCTTGTTTCTGTGTGCCCTTCCCTGTGCTTCTCCACCTGGGGAGCTGCAGCCTCCTCCCTGGGGCCTCCCAGTGCAAAAGTCCTGTCCTCTGAAAATCTTCCCTGGATCATTCCAGGCGAAATAACTTCTCCTGCTAGGGTGTCCTTTAAAAATACCTGTAAAATAAGAGTCCTCATTTAGTAATTCAAAACTCTTCTCATTCCAGAAAAGGAATTAAAATAGCTTATAGGAATATGTAAGAGTCATTAAGAATTCCATGGGGACAAAAAAATAGGTCCTGAGTGTTAGATTATACAACAGGGCCAGAAATGAGATTAATATAAAAATACGTGTCATGAAGTTTGAGATACCTTTTATGAGCTGAGGTAGTTACCTTGTCATATTCTTTTTATGAAAGGCAGGGTGAGGTGGGGCCAGATCTTTCTCTGTCATCCAGGCTCTGGCACAATCACAGCTCACTGCATGTAGCCTCTACCTCCCAGGTGTAAGCAATCCTCCCACCTCAGCCTCCCAAGTAGTTGAGGCTATAGGTGCGTGCCAGCATACCTGGCTAATTTTTGGTTTTGTTTTTTGTAGAGACAGGGTCTTATCATGTTGCTCATGCCGGTCTTGAACTCCTGGCCTCAAGCAATCCTAACACCTTGGCCTCGTGAAGTGTTGGATTACAGGTGTACGGCATTCTTAGATGTACGCTTGTTGTCTTTGCTTACAAGCTTTTGGTGATTAAAATGGCAGAAGACAATGGAAAATCCATGACGTGCTTAAGACATTTACAGTCACCGCTTTCTTCTTGACTCTGCTGAACTGATTTGGGAGTTTTACATTTTTTTCTCCTGTGCCGTTTCTTTTTGTTTGTTTGTTTTTTATTTTATTTTTCTTTTTGCCTGTGCCGTTTCTTTATCCCCCTTTCGAAACCTATCTGTGTGGTTACTAAATTGTTAATTATGTTACCGCAATCAAATGCTGTACGTGGCAGAATACTGATTTAGTAACTGGGTTAAAGTTATATTCATATTCACTGAATATGACGGCACATTGGTATACCAGCAAAGTGAAATGAATATTCAGGTTATAAGGTTATCTGAGCATATGATGGGTCAACCCTCAGGGAATTGAGTCTGGTGGGGAAGATAGCAAAGTTATATAAACAAACCAATGCATTAAATGGTTGGAAATTGTGTCAAGTCATGTGGAGGAAAGTTTTGATAGAGGCGATCTGCCTAGAGGTAAGACTGTGGAGTTCTTTTCAAGGTTGCATTTAAGGTGAATCAAGAAAAGTGGAAAGATGCAAATTTTTTGCTTGTTGTGGTAGGATTTTGTCCCCGGTGGAGGAACAGTTAACACAGAGACTTTAGGGCTGGCAAAGGTTTGATGTGTCTGGAAAGGTGGAGAATGTCCACGTAACTGGAATCGTATTTTACCTTTTTTTCTTTGGAAAAGTTGAAATTCTCTTTAAAAGCATGAAGTTTATTTATCTTTCAATAACGCATCTTTTTTTTTTTATTTGAAAAACCAGGGGTATCTACACAAGGCTACATTGTGGTTCAAGTTTTCCACTTGTCACTACTGCTAAACTCTAAGGGGAGTGATCTTCGAATTTGATTCCTGACAGATTTAAAATGCCCCTAGCAAAAGAAAACCCCTGGGGAAAAACATGGTTAAAGCTAAGGGAAGCGGGATGCTTCAGGTTGAATCACAGTACCTGTCCTTCTGCCCAGAGCGGCGTACAGATCTGTCCTACGTGTGCTTTCGATAAATAATCTTGACATGTGGTGTTTGCTTTCATTGTCGGCTGTAGTAAAATGTCATTTATTTCATTCTGCCAATTTGAGAATCATGCTCTTTTATGAAAATACAAGTAGATGAGGTGTAGAGGTGAGGTTTTTGCTGTCTTTTCACTCAATTTGTAAATTTCATAGATCATGTAACAGGGTAAACTGTGACAGTTTGCTCAGCAGCAGATACTGGGCAAAATGTATTCTGAATGCTGGCTGCAGAGCTCTTTTCTGCTGTTTGTTTCAAAAAACCACCTGTGTGGATTTCTTTTTTACTACTGTAAAATATTTGGAAAATCTGCTAAAGATTAAAGAGGGAAAAATGATAATCCATACTTCTGCCACCAAGAGCTGGCCACTGTTGGTGTTGATTTTTCAAATTTCTTTTTTTGTTTGTAAATGTGCGCACTAATTCACGTGAGAACTCCTGTGTGTGCAGCCTTGCTATCTTGCTTTGTTGTTATCCTCTCACATTTAACCCCAATATGTCTACACCAATTGCAGTAAAGG
>PVKV010043299.1:0-10145 GCA_004027835.1 Alouatta palliata | reverse complement strand
ACGATGAGTTTGCATCCTTTGTAGGGACATGGATGAACCTGGAAGCCATCATTCTCAGCAAACTGACACAGGAACAGAAAACCAAACACCGCATATTCTCACTCATAGACGGGTGTTAAACAATGAGAACACATGGACACAGGGAGGGGAGCATCTCACACTGGGGTCTGTCGGGGGGAAAAAGGGGAGGGACAGCAGGGGGTGGGGAGTTGGGGAGGGATAGTATGGGGAGAAATAACAGATACAGGTGATGGGGAGGAAGGCAGCAAGTCACACTGCCATGTGTGTACCTATGTAACAATCTTGCATGTTCTTCACATGTACCCCCAATCCTAAAATGCAATAAAAAGTATATATAAAAAAAATAAAAAAATAAAAATAAAAAATAAAAAAAATAAAAATAAAAAAAAACAATATACTGTAATAAAAGTTATGTAAATGTGGTCTCTCTCTCTCTCTCTCTTTAAAAATATCTTAATATTTTCAGGCTGCCGTTGACCATGAGTAACTAAAACCACCTTAATTAAAGCTGTGGTTAAGGGGAGACTACTCCATACTCGCTGAGATAAAGGTGTCCTGAAACCACTTTGCATATGCAGAAGAGTAGGGGTCCAGTTGTAAGAGAAAAATATTAGGACCTCTCCCCACCCCCTACTTTGCCCCTCTTCTTCCCTCTCACTTCCCCTTCCTCTCCCACCTCCCCCCACCACCTCTCTGTTGAGGCAGGACAGGCAAGGGCTGCCCCCATGTAGAAAGTGCCCCAAGAAAGACCTGCATTGGAAGGGCCAGATTTATGCTGCATAGACCTTACAGGGAGTCTCTCTTCTCCTTCTTGCTTCCTTTGCATGAAATCACCACAGACATCACAGGAGCTTGTGCAGTTGGAGGAAAAGGAAAAGAAAACCATTTAACAACAGGCTGTCTCCTCTACACAAAAGATGCCTTGTTCAACGGGGGAAATTCACCAGCATTTGGGACAAGTCCTTACCGTCAAGAGTGTGTTTTGGCCAACCGTGTGCTCCAGGCATGTATTTCTCTCGGAAACTGCATCAGGAGAGGGTCACAGTGGGCAAGGATTCGTGCGCTGAAGTTCCAGCTCATACCATCACTCCACGTTCACCCCCTCCAACCCTTGCCACCACCCCTTTAGCAGCCCTAGGTGGACAGCAGCTTGGCCCTGGATGTGTGCCAGTTAAAAGAAGGGAACAGAACCCCCTTTAAAAGAGTCCAGAATGGGTAATCATGACTCCATGCTTTATCATTTATTTCATCACTACCTCAACCATTTGGATTCACAAGCATTTCCCTTTAACAAAGTAGACCTTTTTCTAGTAAGTTCTTCCCTCTTCCCCTTTCTTTTCCTTTTTCTTTTTTTGCTCAGTCCCTGATGACTTCATATCTCTTGAGGAATGGCTGAAACCCCTCACAACAGCCCTAACCTCTGAACAAAAGTCATCATTCTCTGGACACACAGGATGCTGTCACACACAAGGAGGAGGTCGAAGGAGACAGCGGCCTGCCAGATCATGACTATCAGAACTGTCAACTCTTCCAAAGGCAAAACTATCATTTTTTATAGACGACAGTGTATTAGTACATTTTCATGCTGCTGATAAAGACATACCCAAGACTGGGCAATTTACAAGGAAATGGAGAACTCACAGTTCCACGAGAAGCCTCACAATCATGACAGAAGGCAAGAAGGAGCAAGTCACATCTTATGTGGATGGCAGCAGGCAAAGTGAGGGCTTGTGTAGGGAAACTCCTGTTTTTTAGAACCATCAGATCTCGTGAAACTTATCCACTATCATAAGGACAGCACGGGAAAGACCTGCCCTCATGATTTAATTACTTCCCACCAGGTTCATCCCACGACATGTGGGAATTCAAGATGAGATTTGGGTAAGGACAGAGCCAAACCATATCAGAGGGCCGGCAACTATTTTTTATAAGCATCAAAATCATTTATTGAGCACCAACTGGATATATGGCCACTTCGAACACTAAGATGTGACCCTTATGATGTTTTCAAAATTGAGATCAAATTGACATACCATAAAATTCACTATGTTGCCTCCAACTTTAAACCATATCTTTTACTCTAACCAATCTAGACAGTGGATCTACTCATTGAATTCCCTAAGGCTACACTTGGGAACATAGTTATTTTAAAAACTGTACAAAGAAGGTATAATGCTTAAAATTCAAGCATTATACCTTCTTGTGGCCACCAATCTTGTGGCCTCCCAAGGCCTCCTCCAATGGGCCCTTCCCCCCACCCCCAGCCTCCTCTCACAACCTCTCCCATTACTCCCTGGGTTCTGGCCACACAGGTCTGCCCTCAGTTCCTTCAACACTAAGCCTTGCCTGCTTGTCACTGCCTCTTCCTGGAAGGCTCCTTTCCTGGCTCCGCATGAACAGCGTCTTATGCAGGTCCAGCCTCAGTGTCCCCACCTAGGACATCGCACCTCACTTCACGTAAGGACTTCCTCTCTCTCATCACCCCATCTCCCTCCCTCCACTGAACCCAACTTGTAATTATCTTTTTATTTGTTCACTCATTTACATCTTCACACTCCATCCTCCTTCCATAAGCTTCCATAAGAAAGCAAGCTTCACAAAGGCAAGGAGTTTGTCTCTACCGTTAACACGGAGTACAATGTGGGACCCTACTCATGCTCACCATGAATAAACCTGCTTTCAGTATTTTCCCAAGATTCACATTAAACTTTTGCGCTTTTATCACCCACTTTATCTGTGTGTTAGAACAGATCGAGTATTGCTTTCCAAGGAAAGTGTTGGCCCTGCAGACAAATACTTCTATAAGCCATGGGCAAGCAAGCCAGCCCTCAGTTCAGGCACAAGTCCTGGTCAGATCCTGCTGTTTTTTTTAAATGGATGCTTACCCCTTCTCCAGCCAAGGGTGACTTAGTTGATGCTCTGTGGCCATTTGTCAGAGGACAGACACCAAACTCACTGCTATCCTGTATTTAACAACTCCCACTTAGTTGCCAGAAATAATATGATGAAGAGTTGTCTGGAGACTGTGCCATATATTCTTTCCTTTAACTTTATGTATTTATTTATGTATTTATGAGACAGGGGCTCACTCTGTCACTCAGAGGTGATATCATAGCTCACTGCAGCCTCCAACTCCTGGGTTCAAGTGATCCTCCCACCTCAGCTTCCTGTAGTCACTGGGACTGCAGGCATGAGCCAACCCGCCCAGCTTCTTTCCTTTAATTTTTAATGTAACCTTTTTTGCATCCACTAGACCCTTAAAGAGAAAATTGAACCATTTTTTGTTCCCATATAAAAGTTTTTACTAAACTATACTTTTTCACTCTACTGTTGACCTACATTGAAAGATACTGTGAGACGCAACCCTAGGAAACTCATTATTCTGTATTATTATGTATTCTCTCTGAATGTTTTTGAGGATATTATTTGCTACATCACACTGGGTCTCCTATTGAAGACCCACAAGAGAAATCTCTCAGCTCTCCTGTAACAAGAAGAGCTGTGCTTTTCTGAACACTGGCTTTTTTCTAATCTTTTACGTGCCATGAATCTTATTTATTCCAGTGCTTTGGAGGCTAAGGAGCTCACAGCCACACTTTTGGAACCATACCATGGAGACTTGATGTGCTAACCTTACCCTGGGCTTCATCGTATTTTTTATAAACTTATTTTCCTTTGACCTCAATTTCTTTACTCACCTATTTTTATCTTGTTAAATCTATTATTGTCTCATAATCCTTTCTGGAATAAGGCAGGGAATCTATACGACCAGAGTTAAGATTTTGACAGTTTGATCCCATGTTATACAAAAACAGTGACGTGAGAATATATTTGGATAGGCTGGCTTAAAATACACTGTGTAGCATTTCCAGAGTTTAGTTCTGAGGCTCCTAGAGTCAGCCCCAGGACTACTGAGATTTACACTGAGCAAGAAATCTATGCAGTAGTCTATTAGGAAAGACGGCTTCCATGATGCCAGGGACAAAGAAAACACACAGTAGCTTCCAGTATGAGCATCTAGGCAAACTCATTAGGTTGGATGCTCCAAGTGGCAGATGGTGATCTGTAACAGAGCTGCTAACTACATGGGCAACTCTCTTTTTAGTGTGTCCTCTGGTTGAGTTTCAACATTCTACTCCAGACATCCTCTCTGTTACCCCATCTCTCACCTCACTGTCCCCTGTAGCCCTTCTATTCATGTCTGTTATCAACACACCCCCTCCTATGGTTTGAATGTGTACCCCAGAATTTGTGTGTTGGAAACTTAATCCCCAAGGTGACAGTGTTAGAAGGTGGGGCCTAACGGGAGGTGCTGGATCAAGAGGGATCAGCCCTCAGGAATAGGTCAAAACCATCATAAAACCATTGCACGAGTGGGCTCACTGTCTCGTGTTCTTTGTCTATCCATCTTCCGCCATGTGATGGTGCAGCTCTAAGGCTCTCACCAGATGCTGGCCACTTGGCATTGGACTTCAGCCTGCAGAAGTGTGAGCCAATATATTTCTGTTCTTTATAAGTTACCAAGTATGCAGTATTCTGTTATAGCACACAAAACAGACGAAGACACTCTTCAAAGCCCTCACCCTCTCCTCTAAGCATTTCCTTCTTGTTCCTCTGAAAATCAGTGGGTCTGGTAGGGAGGAAAAACATTTTTTCCTTCCTTGGGTCTCTGGGTGGAACTCTGAAACTAAACTGACAAGAGACAGATTAACAAGATAATACGTAGTGTGACACATGCAACGTGCATACACAGGTGAGGAACAGTGATAAGAAACTCAGTGTGGCAGTTAGAACTTGTGGGTTGTTTAGCATCTTAACAAAGAACAATAAATTTTTAGAAAACTGACAAGGGAAAAGACGTGTAAGCTTTTAGGAGCAGCAGACTGTGGGAAGGTAAATATATGGGAGAAACCAATGGAAGATCAGGTTAATTTAGTAAGATGTGTTTGTGCAGCCCATCTTGGTACTGATGTTCCTTCTTCTCCATGGCCATAAAACTTCCCTGGGAGAGGGATTTATGGCAGGCCTTATTTCTCAGGAGGACCTGCTTTTAATAAGATAAGGGAAGCTTTGGGAAAGATTCTTTCTGCACAGGGTCTCATTTGCCTCCATCTCAAAATAATCCCTGCACCAAAGTGGCATATTTTGGGGTGACATATTCTGATCCCCTGAAATCTCTAATCATATCCCTTCCCTGAAGCCAGGGCCAGCATGTTGGAAAAGGTCAGGGGATGCTGTTCACGTGGGAGACAGTGTTGTGCAGTGAGCATTCTATGTGACCATTGGGAGGCAGCTGGGCTGCAGCCCTTCAGGGAGTGCTTCTTTCCCTCTGCACATCACATCCCTCAAAGCCTGGAGGTGAAAGCTCTTGGAACAGAACATCCCCAGCATCAGACTTTACTGTTCCTTACAGTTTCTGTCTACCAACCTCCTGGTGGCTCCTCCCCATTCACTGATGACGGCAGCATTTGTCTCAATTCCTGTCTCCTCCCACTGTTGTTATTTTTCTCAGTTATTTCAACATCCACTAGATGCCCCATCCCAGACTCTGGCCTTTCAGTCTTTTCCTTTAATCTTAGTTTCAATAATCTTTTCCTTCACTGCACCATAGCCTCACAACTGGAGTCATCAATAATGGTGCCTCTTCCAATCTCAAAGTCAAACATCCAAATCTTTGTCCATCCTTTCCTATCCTTCCACTCACCTCCTGCTATGGTTGGAGTGTTCATTTCCTCCAAAATTCATGTTGAAGTTTACTTGCCACTGTAGCAGTATTAAGAGGTGGGACCTTTACGAGGTGCTTAGGCCAAAAGGGCTCCACCTTCATGCACAGGTGGGATTGGTGCTGTTATATAAGGGTAGGTTCAGCCTTCTGCCGCGGATGATGTGGCAAGAAGGCCTCACCAGATGCTGGTCCCTTGATCTTGACCTTCTCAACCTCCAGAACTGTGAGCCAATACATTTCTGTTTGTTATAAATAATAAACAGTCAGATATTATGTTAGAGCCCCAAAAACAGACTAAGACACCTACTCTAGTACTTCCACTCTAGCAAAGGTTTTCTGGTTCACTGGCCCAAACACTTTTCACTATTCAGAACCCATGTTGGGTTAAATTCTATTTAACCTAAACACATGGTGAAACACTTCTGGAGTTTCTTGCATGGCCAAGCTGACTGGACTCATTTCACGTTTACATCACATGTGCACTTGACATTGGCAGGCACTCCTCCTACACCTCCCCGAAAGTGCTCTTTCCCAGTCTCTGGGATTACAACGACTGAAATAATGCAGGCCATAAATGAACATCACCTGGTTGTCCAGGCCGCTCCACTCTGATCTCACAGGCTAGTGGGGGCCTGAGCCCCTTCCGCACTTCTGGGGCTGCCAGGGAGCCTCTCACACGCTCGCGTACAGTCCTCTCCACATTGTACCTTTTTTCCTCCTCTCTTTGACATCTGCTCCTCAAAGAGTCACTTGAGGTGGCACCTCCCTGTGGCTGGCCACCGAGAGGATACCTTTCAGGATTATGCTGCAGTGTATACTCCTTTCTCAGGACCCTTCCCCGTTCCATGCGGAGCTGGTAGGACTATGATCACAGCACTTCAGCCACAAGACTAAGCCCTCGGCCTGGGTTCAGCTGGTCATAGTATCCCATACCCCAGCACAATGGTTGGTCCAGGAGTGGGCACTGCCACAAGCCTGGTCACCCAGAGTTCTTCTCAACAAATACTGGGAGATTAAAAGGTATCATTTCCACTGAATCTGTTTCCCAGGAGGATGTGAATCTAGGGCACTGACAGCCATTTTTCCTTCTAGATAGAGAAAGCCTTTCTTCAGGAGGCCAATACTCAGAGAGAGAGAGCCCAAGTGCCTTCACCTGAACTTCTACATTCATCTAGGCCTGAAGATCTGTCCCTGGGCTGGACAGGTACAGGCATCAATTAATTCTCTTCTGTGCTGGAACCAGTTTGATTTGGGTTTCTTCCATTTCTTAGCAGAACTAAGCACCATTAGTAGAGCTGGTTATCCATGCCGAGACCTGATACTTTTGGTTCTGCTCCCCTTGAGGAGCCAAGACTGCTTGAAGGCCCCTGGTGTCTTCACCACACCTGAGTGACACCGCGTTCCACACAGAAGAGGGAACCGTGCCTCCCTCACTGTGCTGCATATTGAGTGTGACTTATATGCCAGAACCTCACTGGTTCCTACAGCTTCAGCTGGCAGCCACACTCTCTCCAGGGCTCAGACCAAATTCTTGAATCTGAACTGGAGGTAAATGTGCAAGGCCTGAGCCCTGTTGTCCTCCTCAATCCAGGCTCTTCATCAGCACCAATGCAAAAATCTCTGCTCCATGCCCTTCCAGTCAATAGCCTGCTGCCCCTTCATTGTCACATGTGCTCAGACATGTCTGAACACCAGGTTAAACTCAGTCTACACACACACACACACACACACACACACACACACACACACACACATACTTCTATGCTTAAGGTACAAAGAAAGAGCCAAAGGAAAGAACTGTAGAATGTTCTGCTCAGAAAGTCAAGAGGAAGATGATCCATACAAAGCAAATGAAGAGAATAATAAACATAATAACTGAAACAACTTTTCAGAGATTCAGAAAGGACAATCTGTTTTCCCCTTCAAATGCCAGCCAAAAGGGAAAAAAAAGTTTCCAGCCTCACTGAAAGACGTAACCTAACTGCAATCTCATATGACTGAATCCACTGCCTGATTGGTCTTTGCCTGGGACCATTTTTTAGTAGCTGCCCTCCTCTCCACTGATAGGCTTACAGTGGAGATGATCATGTTCACACAGCTCCCACCATCCCCTGACCACAGACCAACATCCTCTAGCCCAGGAATTTGGAATGAAGACCAAAAGAGGCAGCTGAGCCCTGCAGGAGGGAGAGGAGGACTATAAATGCAAGAGCTGCTGGCTGCAGTTTTCTAGATGCTGCATTCCTGGCTCTAGTTTGTGCTGAGGCCCAACCATGGTCCCAGTCTTGCTGCCATGGACCCCAAAGAATTCTGTTTGCTGAAACTAGCTCAAATGGATTTTTGGTACCTAACAGCCAAGAGTATTAATCAGAAGAGACACGCAATGAAGCAAAGATGATTATTAGAGGAACTAATGAAAAGAGCAAAGGGATTCCCTTCTCCCCTAAAAAAAGTAAGGAGACAAAATCCGTATCTCCAAAGATGAACATGCTGGAGGATGAGTGTCAGGCAAGGGACCATTATTCTCCCCTAGTGCTAGTGATATCAAGATGAAGAAAAGGAGCAATTACTGTGAAAAAGAAAACTGGATTGACAACTGCCTTGGGAACATGCAGAAAAAGGACAATTTTTAAAATTGAGGCTAGATAGGGAAGGAATCAATAATTGCATTACCATAAATGAATAAGTGACATTTGAACTTCCGCCACGGTTCACGTGAACCCAGTCAGCTGTCCTGACCCCAGAGGTTGCCCTCCCTTAGTTAGAGCTGAAAAGCTGACTTCAAAATTTCTCAGCTGATGACAGTATTCTCAGGAAGAGCCCATAAAGTGACGGATGGAAAGAGGTTTTTGCAAAGTTGTAATCACTCCACCAGCACAAAAGAGAGAAATCATCATTTAATTTCTGTCCTGCAATTATTATCTTGTTGAACATGTGGAAAGACAAAAGAAGAGAAAGGGAAACTAATGAAAAAGAAGCAATTTTCTAAAATTAAAACCAAAAGAATTAACAGGGCCCAGAAATCTGATGCCATCGTTTCTGTGAGTGAAGCCTTTCTATGACTTCCTGCCACCTACAGATCAAGTCCCAGAGCTGCACATGGTGGCTCCACCACATCGTCCACTTCCCCACTCCCTGCCCCAGTCCTGCCTCTGGCACCAGCAACGTCAAATACTCATGGCTCTCCTACTCACCACATTGGTCCCCATCTCTGTGCCTGGTGGCAGCTTCTAGCACGTCTCCTTCCTTGTTGACACAGATTTCATTTACTTACTTTTTTGAAAAATCCCTTTGTTCTTATTGCTTCATGTTTCTCTAACACTCATCTTTGTCTCATTGAATGTCTTTTCTAATTAATACTACTTTGGCTGCAGTAACAAAAACCAGCTGAGCTGGCTTCACCAGAGAGAATTCCTGGGAAGGATATTGTCTGCCCCCACACTTCACCTGGCTCATTCACCTGCTTCATTCCTACTTTTTTTTTCTTTTTTCTTTTCAAGATGGAATCTCATTCTGTCGCCCTGGCTAGAGTGTAGGGGCGCAATCTGGGCGCACTGCAACCTCCACCTCCCAGGTTCAAGTGATTCTCATGCCTCAGCCACCGGAGTAGCTGGGACTACAGGCACACACCACCATGCCTGACTAATTTTTTGTGTGTTCAGTAGAGAGAGGGTTTCACCTTGTTGGCTAGGCTAGTCTCGAACTCCTGGCCTCAAGTGATCTGCTCACCTCGGCCTCCCAAAGTGCTGGGATTACAGGCATGAGCTACCTACTTCTTTCTTTAACCCTTAGCTCATGATGGATCCCCTATCCCAGCAAGACTTCAGGACCCTGCTAGGTTAGATGCCCCATCTCTGCACTTCCACAGTGTTCTGTATGACACTTTCTGCCATCTTCCTCACCAGTGAAACCAGGAGCTCCTCAAGGCCAGAAACTTGATTCCCCGGTGTCAGCTCTTTGCATGGCTGGTTGGGAGAATTCAATAAATGTTGGACACATTATAAAGAAGGTGAATTCCTCTACACCGGGCCCCTCGGACTGTGCCGGCGCCGCACCCGAGGCTCTCGCCAGCCCAGCGCCCAAGTGCTGAGGTGCTGGGAAGTTCAAGATCACATCAACTTCAGACCCTTTTGGTGAGGGCCCACTTCCTGGTTCATAGATGGATCTTCTTGCTGTATTCTGACATGCGTGGAAGAGACAGGGGACCGATCCAAGATGGCCGATTAGGAGCAGCTGAGGATTGCAGCTCCCAGTGAAAGCGTGGAGGCCGCTGCAGGTGATCCCCAGGCAAGCAGGGCCGGGAGTGGACCTCAGCAGTCCTACAGCAGAGGGGCCAGACTGTTAGAAGGAAAACTAAGAAACAGAAAGAAATAACTTCATCGTCCACAAACTGGACATC
>PVKV010043298.1:0-10145 GCA_004027835.1 Alouatta palliata | reverse complement strand
GGAAAAAGGGGAGGGACAGCAGGGGGTGGGGAGTTGGGGAGGGATAGCATGGGGAGAAATACCAGATATAGGTGATGGGGAGGAAGGCAGCAAATCACACTGCCATGTGTGTACCTATGTAACAATCTTGCATGTTCTTCACATGTACCCCCAAACCTAAAATGCAATAAAAAGTATATATATATATAAAAAAAAAAAAGAAAAACCTCAACAAATGCAAGAAAATTGTCATTTTGTATTTGTCATCTTAACAAATGCTAAAAAATTATTTGAAAAATTCGGCATCCACTTATGACAAAAAAGATAAGAAAACTCTCATTACCCATTTTATGAAATCAATTTGCTTTATCCAAAGACAAGTATGTTATTTAAGAAAATAAGAGTATATAGCAATCTCACTAGTATATATAAATGTAAAAATCCGAGTGTTCGCAAATTGGATCCAGAAACATACCTTTAAAAATATAATACATCAGACTAAATAATGTTTATCTTGAGACTATAAAGATGGTTTAATGTCAGAAAAAAAGATCTATTAATTAAATGTATGTCATAATAAATTCAAAGATTCATGGTAATCTCAGTACTTGCAACATATAAAATATTTGACAAAATTTCATAGTTATGAATGTTAAAACAAGTAAAATATCTCTAAGTAAACAAGAAATAAAAAGGAACTTCTTTAACCTGAGTACTTATGAAAAAGTAGAGCAACATTGCATTAAATAATGAGGCTCTGGTAACATTTTCCATAAAATCAGAAACAGAACAAAGGTGCTGGCTAGTATCCTCTGTTATCCACAATCCTGTATTGTATCTAAGGTCCTAGCCAATGGGGGAGAGAGAAGCAAAGGAAAAGAAAGAGAAGAAGGAAGAAAAGGTATACTGTGGGAAAGAAGAGCCTGGTTGTCCTTATTTGTGGACAGTAATCCACATAGACAATCCAAAAGAATCAACAAAATAATAAAACTAACAAGTGGGTTTCCCAAAGTTGTTGACTATAAAATCAATATACAAAGTAAAGAGCATGATCATTTGGAAATTTATACAGAAAAAAGAAAAACGTCTTATAATAGCAAAAAAAAAAAATTATAAAGAATAAAAAAAAAAATTGCAAGACCATTATAGAGGAAGGCCAAAACTAAATGCATCTTTTGCATATGTGAAAAGACATAAAAATCTTAATTGTTGGGGCCTGTTGGGGTTTCGGGGCTAGGGGAGGGATAGCATTAGGAGAAATATCTAATACAGATGATGGGTTGATGGGTGCAGCAAACCACCATGTGACGTGTATACCCATGAACAAACCTGCAAGTTCTGCACATGTATCCCAGAACTTAAAATATAATAATAAAATTTTAATTTAAAAATCTTAATCATCTCCGGTTTACTCTATAAATTCAACGTAATTCCAATCAAAATTTTATTAGGAATTTTTGCGGAACTTGGCAAATGCTTATGTTCAGGAAATGTCCAACAATAACTAAGAGACATATTTCCTAAATCGTAGAGCAAAGCACGTAGGATGCTGCAGCAAGCTCACAAGGGCACCATAAAGTATTTTTAAATTTCAAGAAAAATCTAGCAACATCTATTGGACATGCCATGAACTATTCAAGAAAGAGTAGTTTCAAGAAAGTTATCAATTTCAACATCAGAAACAATTGTTAGTTACGTATTTTGGCATAGGAACTGTGACAAACCTTGATCATAATCCATGAAATGCTAGGAACCTCTGGTCCAGAGAATGAGAAAAATGAAGATAAAGGAGAATTTGTCCTAGCTGATGTCAAGACATAAGAAAGTAATATAATGTGATTATTCTATTTCAAAGATACATGCTTGTATATGTTCTTTGCAGCACATTCATAATAGCAAAGACATGGAGTCAACCGAAATGCCCATCAATGATAAAGAAAATCTGGTACATATACATTATGGAATACTATGCAGCCATAAAAAGGAATGCAACCATGTTCTTTGCAGGGAGATGGATGGAAGTCATTATCCTCAGCAAACTAACACAGGAACAGAAAACCAAACACTATGTGTTCTCACTTATAAGTGGGACTGAGCAATGAGAACACATGGACATAGGGAGAGGAATAACATACACTGAGACCTATTAGGGATATGGGGTATACCATTGCACTCCAGCCTGAGCAATAAGAGCAAAAAACTCCATCTCAAAAAAAAAATTTTTTGTCTATGGCCTATATCCTTCCAGTAGAATATAAATTCCATGAAGCCAAACATATTTCTCAGTTTCATTAACTGATACAGCCTAAGTATGTAGAACAGTGCTGCATATAGTAGATGCTCAATAAATATTTGTTACATAAGTGAATTAAAGATTGATTGTAAAAAAAAGCCTTGGCCAGGTGCAGTGGCTACGTCTGTAATCCCAGCCCTTTGGGAGGCCAAGGCAGGCGGATCACCTGCAGTTGGGAGTTCGAGACCAGCCTGACCAACAGGGATAAACCCCATCTCTACTAAAAATACAAAATTAGCTGGGTGTGGTGGTGCATGCCTATAATCTCAGCTACTCGGGAGGCCAAGGCAAGAGAATCACTTGAACCCAGGAGGTGGAGGTTGTGGTGAGCTGAGATAGTGCCATTGCACTCCAGCCTGGGCAATAAGAGCAAAACTCTGTCTCAAAAAAAAAAAAAAAAAAAAAAAAGCCTGAAATAATTAGAAAAGTATAGTGATTTATGCAATTGTGTATTTTTAAATACAAAAAAATTATATATGGCTGATATAGAGTAGTTACAGTTATCTAAAGGTAAAGAATTAGAAGGACATATACCAATTTCATATTAATTATTTCTTCCTTAACTAGAGTAGAATGGGTATTAGGCTGTGAACAAAAGGGATGTAAACTTGACTTACAATTTTATATTTTTAAAAATGTAAAATAAATGACAAAATATTAACCTTTTCTTTAAATTTTTAGTAATGAATACCTTATCATTTTTCATATTAGTCTTTTCACTACTCTCTTTTTTTTAAGTCAGTAAAATACAAGGAAAAAAATCTGTAGTGAACAGTCTGGTCCAAAATATTTATTTCCCTGAGATAAATAAATGGAAACGAAACCCTGCAGTTTCAACACAACAGCACTGATTCAACACGTTTTAATTAATTGAGTATTTTAAACTTAATTTCAAATTGCTTCCTAGAAAAGTTTTGCCAATTTTGATCCTTAATTATAGTGAATGAGTATGAAGAGAATTTTGCATTGCATTCTTGCCAATTTAAATAGTATCTTTTTTCACCTTTGCTAAATTATTGTATAAAAATTATTGACATCTATTTAGTAGAAGTATTATGTTTTCATACATTTATTAGCCATTAGTCTTACTTTTTCTATTAATTTTTTTGTTTCATACTCCGCTGATTTTCCTAACCAGGTGTGTCAGCTCTTATGTGTATAATAAAAACTTTATTCAACTTTTGCCCTATTGCTACAATTATTTTTTCAGTTTACTGTTCGTCACTATCAAGTTTAAGAAATATTTTCTCATTGAAAGATTCCAACAAAAATTTGTCTAATTTTCATGAATTTTAACTTTAATTCCTTTTAGTATATGACATAATACACTTTTCTTCATCTGTAATCTTCAACAGTTTTCTTTACCGTAGCTGTGGATTTGTTTTACACTTATTTTGCTCAGAACTTAGGGAGAGCATTTTACCTGAGGGGTGATGCCCTTATTCAATTCTGGAAAATTCTTAGGCATTGCTTTGTCACTATTTTCATTAGGTGCATATACTGGAAGTGTGCTTCATTAGTTGTGATTCATTATTTGTTTTCTAATTTGATTATGTTCTAATATAACATATAAGCTTTTGGTATAATATCATTCATTTTAAATCTCCACTTGTAATGGTCTTATGATAGAATTTTAATATATATTAAATGATATAGTGTATCAGGATGTATTGTGATTACCTCTTTCATTCTAACCATTTATCTCCCTTTTTTTGCTCCCATACCCCACTGTTTTTGCTTCCATACCCCACTGTTTTTGCTTCCATACCCCACTGTTTTTGCTATAGTGCATACCCGATACTGACTTCACAGCCTTCCCCTGTAATCTTACATATTTCCATCTGATGTTTTTCTTCTGCATATGATAGTGAAACAAGACAAGACTCAAATGTTGGCCTCAGGGGTTTACCTGAAGTACGAAAATATAAACAATATGCATGCAACAATTAACACTAATTAAACGCAAAATGTTGTATCATTAGTCAAAAGAAAGCATTACCAGGCCAGACATGGTGGCTCATACCTATAATCCTAGCACTTTCGGAAGCCAAAGTGAGTGGATCATTTCAGGTCAGGAGTTCAAGACCCGCCTGACCAACATGACCAAACCTCGTCTCTACTAAAAATTAAAAAAAAAAAAATAGCGGGGCATGGTGGTGTGTGCCTGTAATGCCAGGTACATGGGAGGCTGAAGCAGGAGAATCGCTTGAACCCAGGAGGCAGAGGTTGCAGTGAGCCAAGATCAAGCCACTATACTCCAGCCGGGGTGACAGAACAAGGCTCCATAAGGGAAAAAAAAAAAAAAAAAAAAAAAGCATGACGAATCTTTTTTGCCAATTTTTCAAAAGTTTTTGCAAGTAGTTTTTAAATTTCTGCACAGGTATATATAGCTTTCTACATGACTCTGTAAGGGTTCTAGAAAAATGTGAAGAATCGCAGCAGAAAAAGTAAATTCTGGATAAATGGAACTGCATAAACAAAGGACTGTAGGAATAACACTGCAATAGCGTGGAAGAGTACTTTAGAAAACAATAGGCACCAAGGTCAGAGAAACAGAATGGGTTAACAAAGACTCCATCATAGCAGCTTCACCAGGTAGGTGGTAATTTCCTAGATTGTGATGTTGATTGTCTTACCTATTTCCTTTTTTTCTTTTTGAGATGGAGTTTCTGTCGCCCAGCCTGGAGTGCAATGGTGCAATCTCAGCTCACTGCAACCTCTGTTTCCTGGGTTCAAGAGATTCTCCTGCCTCAGCCTCCTGAGTGGCTGAGATTACAAGCCCCTGCCACCACGCCCAGCTAATTTTTTGTGTTTTTAGTAGAGACGAGGTTTCGCCATGTTGGCCAGGCTTGTGCCCTATCTTACATCAAGGTGATAGATCATGGTGATTTTTGAGCAGGAGAGTGGCCATCTGAAAACAACATCTAGCACATGATGGAAACAACCACAGCATCTGATGGATTGGAGATAGAGAGAAGCCAGATAAAGATTAAGAATATCGCCATCCAATAGAAATAGAATGTGAGTAATACATGTAATTTAGCATTTCCTCAGGTGATCCACCCACCTCGGCTTCCTAAAGGGCTGGGATTACAGGTGTGAGCCACTGCGCCCAGCCTATTTCCATTTTTCAGGAGCTATGTGATTCATTTATTTACTCCGCAGAGTTGCTGAGACCCAATTAGGTGGTACTGATACAAAAAGGCATAACACTTGACCCTAGTCATAAAGGTCCCCACAGTCTTGTTTGCAAGGTGACACCTACACTGATGACCAAAAGGCAATCTTGGAGGCAGCTCCAAGAGTAATGTGGGCAGAGGAGAGAGTGATCATGCACCTCAGTGTGGGAAGGCTTACTAGAGGAGAGAACATTGAGCTGAGTCTCTAAACTTGAAAAACCCCACTATGCAGCGGGGAGAAAAGGTGTGTGTGAGCATCGCAAGCAGGAGGAAAAACATAGGCAAAGGAGCAGAGGTGTGAAGTGCTTGGCAGGTTCGAGAAGTCCCGATACGTCCACGTTAGCAGGAGCCCAGGAGAAAAAGGCAGCGAGATTCTCCTTCCACTCAGCACACCTGGAGGCTTGTGCCCTGGTGTACATCAAGGTGATAGATCATGGTGATTTTTGAGCAGGAGAGTAGCCATTTGAAAACAACATCTAGCACATGATGGAAACAACCACAGCACCTGATGGACTGGAGACAGAGAGAAGGCAGATGATAAGGATTAAGAACATCACCGTCCAATAGAAATAGAACGTGAGCAATATATGTAACTTAACATTTCCTAGTGGCCATATTTTTTAAAATAAAAAAGCAGATAAGTTAATTTTAGTAATATATTTTATTTAACCCATGTATTTTATGTGTTTTATTTACTCAATACAAAAAGTCACCAATGAAATATTTTACTTTTTTTTTTTTTTTTTTTTGAGACAGGGTCTCACTCAGCTGCTCAGGGTGGAGTACAGTGGTGTGATCACAGCTCACTACAGCCTCAATCTCCTGAGCTCAACCAATCCTCCCACCTCAGCCTTCCTACTAGCTGGGACTACAGGCATGCACCAACACGCCCAGCTAATTTTTTTTTTTTTTTAAATATCAAATCTCTCTATGTTGCTCAGACTAGCCTCAAACTCCGGGGTTCAAGAGATCCTCCTGCCTTGGCCTCACAAAGTGCTGGGATTATAGGAGTGAGCCACCATACCCAGACTTACTATTTCATACTTAGTCTTAAATATGTATTTTACATTTACAGCATCTTATTTCAAGTGCTCAATAGCCACATGTGGCTAGTGTCTGCAAAACTGAACACTGCAGAGTGATCAAGTGGTAATGACAATGGAAAAGAACAAAGCAGACAGAAATGTTAAATGTAGGCCTACCTGGTTTGTTGATAAGTCATGGAAATTGGCTAGAAAGGCAAGTCCTGAGCTTCCCAGGCTTACTGGGAAGGAGAAACCAGAATCATCAAGCTTCTGGGAGCACACAGTTTGGATAAGAGAATGATTTGGTTGAAAGAACTTGTGTGAAAATGAATATCCTCAAGAAGTGTTCACCATCAGTTCCATTAGATTGTTTTGATAAACAGGGAAAGTACTTTCAAGAAGCAAAGGAAGTCTAATGCATTCAGGGAAACAAATGAGCAACTGCTATTTAAATCTGATCACTCATAGCAATAACACAAATAAAAATAGCCAATGTTTTAGAATGCTTTTTGTTGAGTGCTAGGCACAGTTCCAGCACCTGCATTAATTAAAATAAATTTTATCCTCATATACGTATATTATTATAGGTATGCTATAGATAGGTATGTATGTTAGCATAATTTCTATTTTGCAGATGAAGAAATAAGTCAGAGAGACATCAAAAAACTTGATCAACCTCTCACAACAAGTTGAAAGCAGAGCTGGGATTCACTCTCATTATCTGATTCAATCTTTGTGATAATCAGCTAGGTATTATTGATCACACTTTGCAGATGTCTAAACCAAGGCTGCACGAGTATAGCATCCAAATAGTAGCTAGATTTAAATTCTAGTCTGTCTAATTCCAAAGCCCTTGCTTTTCTCCAGCACCATTTTGAGATATTTAATGTAAAGCTTTAGTCTATAAGTAAATTTTAAAAATAAGATTATTGGTTTGATTCTTTGGACCATGACCCAAGTGGACTTTTTTTTTTTAGGTAGACTGTTTCCACCTGAGTTTCTAAGAGTCTTCTAAGAATTTACTGGAAAGAGTCCAGATGCAATAAGGCATATTTCCAGCCATGGGTAGAATTGCCTCTATTAGAACCTTTATTGTATGTAATAATGATATTGGTATCTTCAAGTTACAAGGAAATTCGAATAACTGTTTGAACTATAAAAAGTCACCAAAAGAAACAACTTTTGCTTTTCCTGTGTAAATGGGAAAGGAGTCCTCACTGGATTTTGCAAAGCTTGACTGGATGAGTTAAAAAGCTAGCAGAACTTTGATGAGGACAAGCGTGTTTACCTGCCCCTCCTTGTATGTCAACCTGAACATGAGACTCTTCAGCAAGATAAACTCTGAAAGTCTCAGGCCTGCTCGTGAGCAAGTGTCATATGCCTTGGTCTTTGGCACCCTGTGACTCTGGTTTAGATGCTTTATCAGCCCTGCTTTTGTTTAGATTTTAATTATTTGAATTTAACTTACATGTAATATCTTCTCTATTCACCAATGAGATATCCTAGAATTTGGCATCTAGGAAAAAGTTGCAAAATATATAAAACCTTTCTAGGTGACAAGGAGTTGTTTCTGCTCAGAAGTCAGGCTTCCACATTTGTTGTCGTTGTTATTTATGTTGTGTGTGGTTCTATCTCATCACTGGATTATGGGCCTCTGATTTCAGGCTATTTCTGGCTCATCACAGTATTTCATTGGTGTTTGGCAATGTCCTGCAGGTAATGGGCTCCATAAAATGTGGATGAATGAATTACAAATCTGAAGCAATGAAAAGATGAGATTTGAAATTTAAAAACTCTAGTCCCAGCCCCAGTTGCCACCCTGACTGAGCCACTGTATTCACCCAGGTGTCCTAGAAGGTGGAGCCTGAGGCCAGGATGAAAGTGCTGATATTCTATTTGGAGTTGCAAGGTCAGGGCAGTGAGAACGAGAAAAAGGATGGAAATAAAGTAAGTAAGGTAAAGATTAATGTGATGTGATGCTTTACTACTCTGCCAACCAGGGCTTTACCCCAAGTTGTTAGCAAACATAGCAGCTCACTTTCAGCAGATGTGCTTGCCTGCCATGGGGTCTTCCCCAGAGGTGTGTGTTATGGGCTGAATTGTGACCCGTCTCCCGCAAAATTCATAAGTGGATACCTAACCCTGAGTAGCTCTGAATGTGATTATATTTGGAGATGGAGCCTTTAAAGAGGCAATTCAGTTAAAACAAGGCCTTTTGGTAGGCCTAATTCAATCTGACTAGTATCCTTCTAAGATATTTGGATGCAAAAAGAGACTCCAGAGATGCTAGTGCACAAGGGAAAACCATGTGATGACACAGTGAGAAGGCAGCCATCCACATGCCACAGAGAGAGCCCTCAGGAGAGACCAACCCTGCCAATGCCTGATCTTGAACTTCCAGCCTCCAGAATATAAAGGAAATAAATTTCTGTTATCTAAGCCTCCTGTTCTGTGGTATTTTGTTAGGGTGGCTCTAGAAAACTTATACAATTTGGTAGAAAATCTGCACTCCAAAGCTGTTCAAAGAGAGGAAAAAGGATGAGAAAGCCGTTTCTTCCCATCTGTCATCTCAGTGGTCAAGATTCATTCCACAGCGAGCAAATGCCTACGTACTCTGGGGCTGCATCCTCTGACTTCTAGGCGGCTGCACCCAAAGCCGTGATGCAGCCTGTTTGTATGGCATTTCACCCAAGCCTGGAATTGGAAAGTCATGTAAGTGCCGCTGACCAACATAATGAAGGAGGCCATTGAGAGAATCTGGAAATATGAACAAGATTTGAGTCCTATAACCACTTTCCCACTCTGAATTTCAGTTTTCTTAGAAGTATAATAATGACAAATTCAATGTTATTGAGAGCATCAGAAAAAATCATGGTGTAAAAGGGTTATACAGCATAAGCTATTGATTGGGCACTAACATTATCTAGTCCCAGGTAAGCTATTTCTCACACTTGCTTCTTGATTTTAAGAGTCTAAGGCAGCTTGTAGAGCCTCAAATGAATTATAATAATTTAAATTATTGCTGGTTAGTCCCAAAATGCCTCTAACTTGAATACTCCATTTCAATCTTAAATAATACACTGGTGATGGATAAGAGTACAACTCTAACCTGACACAGTCCTTTGAGTTCAACCTGGTTGGCTTTGAACAGACGCAAAAATCACAGCCATGCTCCCACCAGTGGAATGTAGACATAAGAGGACTTATAAGAACAGGATACCACCTTCCTCTCTGGCTTGCCTTTCTATCCATCAAGAACAGAGGGGAAGAAAAGAGTCAGAGAGTAGGATTTGAAAGGAGAAAATAATCATAATAATTTCCTAACACCTATTATGAGCCAGGCACTGTGCCAAAAAATTTGCAACTTATTTGTAAGCCTCACAAAAACTCTTCAATAAAAATACTGTTAGCAGTATTTTAAAATAAAGACAACATGGCTCATTGAGGTTACATAGTCTCTAAAATCATCCAGCCAATAAATGGTAGAGCCAAGCTTTGAACCCAAGTTTGAAAAAGGGGAAAAGGAGAAAGAGGGAGAGAAAGATTGAAGAGAAGGAGAAAAAAAGGAAGAGAGGAGGAAGCATGAGAGAGCAGGGAAGAAGAGATGGAGAGAAGAAGGTAGGGAGGGAGAAAAGAAAGAGGGAAAAGAAAAAAATGAAACAACCAGAT
>PVKV010043297.1:0-10146 GCA_004027835.1 Alouatta palliata | reverse complement strand
CAAGCAATTCTCCTGCCTCAGCCTCCCGAGTAGCTGGGACTACAGGCACGTGCCACCATGCCCAGCTAATTTTTGTATTTTTAGTAGAGACGGGGTTTCACCATGTTGACCAGGATGGTCTCGATCTCTTGACCTCGTGATCCACCCGCCTCAGCCTCCCAAAGTGCTGGGATTACAGGCGTGAGCCACCGAGCCCGGCTCCGTTTTCCAGTTTCAAGCAATTCTCCTGCCTCAGCCTCCCGACTGGCTGGGACTACAGGCACGCACCACCGTGCCCGGCTAATTTTTTGTACTTTCAGTAGAGACGGGGTTTTACCACGTTGGCCAGGACGGTCTCGATCTCTTGACCTCGTGATCTGCCCACGTTGGCCTCCCAAAGTGCTGGGATTACAGGCATGAGCCACCGTGCACGGCCTTTTTTTTTTTTTTTTTTTTTTTTTTTTGAGACAGGGTCTCATGTCTGTTGCCCAGGCTTGAGTGCAGTGGCTCAATCATGGCTCACTGTAGCCTAAACTTCTTGCATCAAGTGATCCTCCCACGGCCTCCTGAGGTGCTGGGACTAGAAGCACATGTTACCAGGCCTGGCTAATTTTTGTATTTTTTTGCAGAGATGGGGTTTCGCCACGTTGCCCAGGCTGGTCTCAAACTCCTGGGCCCAAGTAATCTGCTGGCTTCAGCCTCCCAAATTACTGGGGCATGAGCCACGGTGTGGAGCCTACTAACTCTGATTTTAGGTGTATCTTTTAGGAAGCAATATCTCATGGCAAAATAATGTTTATCATTCAGTAGCTACTTTAGTTTCATTTCAGTTTTTCTTGTTAAATTCAAGCAAAATATAGTTTTATGTTTTTGATTAAAATGCCGCATGTGTTTCCCCATCAGATAAAATGTCTGTCATTTAACCTATGTACTCCCATGGAAAAATGTCTGGAGTAAAATTCTTAATGGTAATAACAGTTACTTTGGGGTCATGGAATTTGGGCTGGTTTTTATTCTTCGGTATTTACTGCATTTATTTATTTTGAAAAATGAGCACGTGGCTGGGCGTGGTGGCTCATGCCTGTAATCCCAGCACTTTGGGAGGCCGAGGCGTGTGGATCACAAAGCTAGGAGTTCAAGACCAGCCTGGCCAATATAGTGAAACCCGTCTCTACCAAAAATACAAAAATTAGCCAGGTGTGGTGGCATGTGCCTGTAGTCCCAGCTACTTGGGAGGCTGAGGCAGGAGAATTGCTTGAACCTGGGAGGCAGAGGTTGCAGTGAGCTGAGATCAGGCCACTGCACCCCAGCCTGGGCAACAGAGTGAGATTCTGTCTCAAAAAAAAAAAAAAAAAATGAGCATGCATCTTTTTGCCAAAAGTACTGAAGTCATTATTTTTTTAAAATACTGGCAGTAGGGGGCCGGGTACAGTGGCTCATTCCTGTAATCCTAGCACTTTGGGAGGCCGAGGCAGAAGGATCACCTGAGGTCAGGAATTCAAGAGTAGCCTGGCCAACATGGCAAAAACTCATCTCTAATAAAAATACAAAAAAATTAGCCAGGTGTGGTAGTGTGCGCCTGTAGTCCCTGCTACTTGGGAGGCTGAGGCAGGAGAATTGCTTGAACCTGTGAGGTAGAGGCTACAGTGAGTGGAGGTCACGCCACTGCACTCCAGCATGGATGATACAGCGAGACTCCGTTTCAAAAGAAAAAATACTGGCAATATTAGGTTTTTTTTTTTTTTTTTTTTGAGAGGAAGTCTTGCTCTGTCGCCAAGCTGGAGTGCAGTGGCACAATCTTGGCTCACAGCAACCTCCGCCTCCTGGGTTCAAGCGATTCTTCCACCTCAGCCTCCAGAGTAGCTGGGACCACAGGCGCATGCCACCACGCCCGGCTAATTTTTGTATTTTTAGTAGAGACAGGGTTTCACCATGTTGGCCAGGATGGTCTTGATCTCTTGACCTTGTGATCCGCCCACCTTGTTCTCCCAAAGTGCTGGGATTACAGGCGTGAGCCACCTCGCCTGGCCCGGCAGTATTAGTTAAGTGAATAATTGTATTATGTTGGCACTGCTGTTGCTGCTGCTTTCACTTGCTTGCTTCTTTGAGGTTTATGAAAGAAGTTTTGACTGATTTCAAGAAAAAGCATGGATTTTTAGAAATATATATATATACACATAGAGAAAGAGAGAGAGACAGACGGAGAGAGAGGGTCTTGCTCTATCACCCAGCCTGGAGTGCAGTGGTGGGATCTCAGCTCATTGCAACCTCTGCCTCTCTGGCTCAAGCAATTCTTGTGCCTCAGCCTCCTGAGTAGCTGGGACCACAGGCTCGTGCTACCACACTGGCTAATTTTTCATATTTTAATAGAGAGGAGGGTTTCACCATTTTGGCCAGGCTGGTCTCAAACTCCTGGCCTCAAGGTCACCACCCGCCTTGGCCTCCCAAAGTGCTGGGATTACTGACATGAGCCACTATGCCTGGACTTCAGATGTACATTTATTTTTTAATTATTTTTTTTAATACATCCTGGCTGGAAGAAGTACATTTAAAAAGAATAATCAACCACTTCATACCGACTAGGACGGCAACAAAACAAAAACCCACAACAACAACAACAATAACAAAGAAAATAAAAAAGACATCCAGAAAATAACAAGTGTTGGTGAGAATGTGGAAAGCACAGAGCCCAAACATTGCTGGTGGGAATGTAAAATGATGCCACTGCGGTGGAAAAGTTTGGCAGTTTCTCAAAAAGTTAAGCATAGAATTACTATGACTCAGCAATTCCACTCCTAGGTCTGTCTCCAAAAGAATCTACATTGGGGACTCATACAGATAGGTTTACATCAGTGTTCACTGCAGCATTCTTCACAACCGCCAACAGGTGGAACCCAAGTCTGTGGGCAGGTGAATAGACGAACAAAAAGTGGTATACGTGTACACACAACGGAAGAGTACCCAGACATTTGGAACAATGAAGCTCTGGCGCATGATACAATATGGATGAACTTTGAAACCATTACGCCAAGCGAAATAAGCCAGCCATGGAAGGACAAATACAGCGTGACGCCACTTGTATAACACAGCTAGAAGAGGCAAATTCATCCAGACACAAAGTCGTTTAGAGTTATGAGGGTCTGAGGGGAGGAAGAGATGGGATGACTGCTTAATGGCAACAGAGTTTCTGTTTGGGGTAATGGAAAGTTTTGGAAGCAGTTAGTGGTGATGGTTGCACAACACTGCGTAAGTGTAAGTGATGCCAGTGAATCATCCATTTGAGAGCGGGTAAAATGGCATCTGTTATACATGTTACCATAATAAAAATAAGAAGCAATGGCTATTCATTCAGTGTAAAAGTTTTCAAGCAGAAATATTATGTTATTCTATATTGCTTCACAAAATAATAATGCAGTACACAAAGCTGCAAAAAAGTTTAAACTTTTCGTTTGTTTGTGAGACAGTCTTGCTCTGTCGCCCAGGCTGGAGTGCAGGAGTGCGAAGACGGCTCACTGCAACCTCCACCTCAAGCCAATCTACCACCTCTGCCTCCAGAGTAGCTGGGGTAGGCACGCGCCGTCACGCCCAGCTAATTTAAAAAAAATTTTTTTTAAGAGAGAGTCTGGCTTTGTTGCCCAGGCTGGTCTTGAACTGAGCTCAAGCGATCCACCAGACTCCGCCACCAAAGTGCTGGGATTACAGGCGTGAGCCACCGAGCCAGGCCTGTGGCATCATTTATAGTAAAGAAAACCTGGTAGCAAGCTAACACCCAGCAATGGTTGAATGGTTACACAAATTATTATACTGTCATTAGAATAATCATAATTATGTAGCGATACAGAAACTGTTCGTGATATAATATTGAATAAAAAGGAAATTTCGTATATTGTAATTGGAAACATGTAAAAGTATATACACATATGGGAAAACACCTAAAGTAGTCATAATTAGGTGAGGACTGTGGAATCCCTTTAAAACATTTTTTCCTGTTTTTCAAGCTTTCTGTAATTTTGATAGTTAATTAAAATGAGGGAATTAGACCGTAGGACCAGGAGCCCAGCGCCGGGCGTGGAGGTGGCGGAGTCTTGCGGGCAGGGCTGAGAGGAAGGTGGCAGGGTCCCCCTCGAGCTCCGCAGCGGCGCGCCGGGCTTCGGGCTTCGCGCTCCGGGGGGCTGGGCCGGCCTCCGCGGAGGGCTCTGCGGGGGACCCGGTCCTGGGGACACCACTCAGAAAGTCGCGCGCTTCTCGGCTCTGGAAACCTACCCCGGCGTCCCGCATTTCCATTTGCGAACTCTGGGCGCCCCGGGAGCCCCGCCCCACCGAGCGCCTTCCCCTCCCCGGCCGCCGCCCCCGCCCCCCGCGCATCTCCCGCTCCCGGTCCCGGTCCCCCTCCCCCGCGGGGCGCGGCGCGCAGGCGCAGGCGCGGAGGGCGGGCGGGCGCGCGCGGGCGGAATGGGGACTGCAGCTGCGGCGGCGGCGGCGGCGGCCGGGGAGGGGGCGCGCAGCCCGAGCCCCGCCGCCGTGTCGCTCGGCCTGGGCGTGGCCGTGGTGTCGAGCCTGGTGAACGGGTCCACGTTCGTGCTGCAGAAGAAGGGCATCGTGCGCGCCAAGCGGCGAGGTAGGGCGGGCGGGTGGGGGAGGCGGGCGCCGCTGGGGGCGCCGGGGCCGGGTCCGGGCGGGTCGGGGCCGGGACCCGGGTGGGGCGCGGGCTGCGCGGGCGGGTGCTACCCGGGAGTGCTGGTGCTGGGGCCCCCGGAGCGGCCCGGGCATCACAGGTGCGTCCTGAGCGTCCGCCTCTTCTCCGTTCCCAGCGGCTGGAGCGGCCTGCGCGGTGCGCGCTTCCCGGCCGACTTTCTCCGTCGCCCCGGCTGCGCCGCCTCGTCACCCTCGCTGGGGCCAGCAGCCCGGGCCGGGAGTCTCCGGCGGACGCGTTCCTGGGGTGCTGGAGCCCGGTGCGCGGCCCGCTCCTGGGGTGCGCTCGGGAGAGCGAGACCTGGGGTTTCCGCGCCCGCCGGGGCCACGCGGGTGCGGTAGGAGGATCCGGCGGGCCTCAGGGCGCTGCGTTCCCGCCTGAGTGCTGGACGGAGCCCGCTGCGGTTACACCTGCACCAGGTGACTCCATCGACTGTCAGTGTGGACAACGTGCGGACTGACCCAGCACCACGCCCGGGCCGCAGCCCCGTCCCCCGCTGCTCCGGGGGCCGAGCTCTCTGTCGGGGCATCTGTGCCGGGAGGTTCGGGACGGGACGTTTTCACCAACGCAGGATGTGGCCGGCTGTGAACCAGTCCGTTTCCAGAGAGACAGAGAGAGTCTGTGGTTCTTGGCCACATTCTCAGACGAAGGGTATTAAGGGCTCTTTGGGAAGGCTGTGGCCGCCTGGTCACGGGTTGTCAGAGAAAGTAGACTCATTTCATAGATGACATTCCGGAACGCAGGTGAAACTTTCCCTGAGCGAGCCAGGCGTGCCTGCAGACATGAGATAAAGGGCCCGACAGGCTCAAATGAAAATATAAAATCATGGACAGTTTAAGGAATTCAGCTTTTAAGTGAAAGCAAAGCAGTCTTCCCACAAATTTTAATTTAATGGAATTAAATAAAACCAAGCATGATTTCCCAAGGACGTAGATGTGTCTGTCCCTAAGGCACACACACACCACAGCCACGCTTCAGGGAGCACCTGTCCACGTGCCAGGCCTCAAGACTGGGTGAGATGGTCCACTCGCGTGGCCTTATAGATAGGACGACCCGAGAAAGCACCTTACCTCCCCAGTCCACGGCCCTAGCATGAGCATGAGGAAAAGACACAAACCGGAGTAGAAGAACATCTTGTGATACACCTGACCAGTCCTCTCTGAAGGTCATGGAATCTGGAAGCCGGCCACACCAGAAGCCGCCCAAGGACACATGAACACCAAATGTAAGACTTTATGGAAAAACGAAGGAAATCTGAAGATAGGCTTTAGTTAGTTTTCTAAAAAATTGAGTAAAACTGTGTGTATTTCATCCCAGCTCACGTGGTTCAAAGGAATTGGTAAATAAGAAAATAAACAGATCAGCCTTTTAAACAAACATGATAGATGCTGTTTCTTATACCTACATACTATGCTTTTATTTATTAATTTTAATTTTTTTTTTTTTTTGAGACGGAGTCTCAGTCTGTCGCCCAGACTGGAGAGCAGTGGCATGATCTTGGCTCACTGCAACCTCCACTTCCCAGGTTCTAGCGATTCTCCTGCCTCAGCCTCCGGAGTAGCTGGGATTACAGGCGCCTGCCACCATGCCCAGCTGATTTTTGTATTTTTGATAGAGATGGGGTTTCACCATGTTGGCCAGGCTGGTCTCGAACCCCTGACCTCAGGTGATCCACCTGCCTCGGCCTTCCAAAGTGCTGGGATTCCAGGCATGAGCCACCATACCCGACCTTTATTATTATTATTTTTAAGCCCCAGATGTTGCATGGTGTTAGGCTTTATCCCTACCACTCTCGAGAGCCTCCTGTCCAGGAGGCCATTAGTGCCTCAGTTCTACCTGGTGCGGACCTGAGGTCCTTCCCATCCCTGTGAGCCACCTGTCAGGGTAAGCTGAGAGAGCAACCAGTGTGGCAGTCACTTATAGCTGAGAGGCATTGTTCTGGGATTTGGTTAGTAAATAGGAGAGAAAAGGAAAAGAAAACATGTATGGGGGAGCTGAATGCCTCCAGCTAAGGAAGGTGGGGTATGGAGGTGTCTTACACTAGGGAACAGACTCAAGTCCCTGGCAGCACCAAAGTTATCGGTGATTCTCGGTAGGTGGCAAATCCATATGGGACTGCAGCAACCTTAATTCTCGCTTCCTCAGAAGAAAGAATTTGACTGAGGGGCATAAGGCAGAAGGAGAGACCTAGGCAAATTTTAGAGCAGGAGTGAATTATTATTTTATTTTTTGGAGACAGAGTCTGGCTCTTCACCCAGGAGTGCAGTGGCACAATCTTGGCTCACTGCAGCCTCCTTCTTCCAGGCTCAAGCAGTTCTCCTGCCTCAGCCTCCCAAGTAGTTGCGATTACAGGCATACACTACCACATCTAGCTAATTTTTGTATTTTGGTAGAGATTGGGTTTCACTATGTTGGCCAGGCTGGTCTTGAACTCCTGACCTCAGGTCATCTGCCCGCCTTGGCCTCCCAAAGTGGTGGGATTATAGGCTTGAGCCACCGTACCCAGCCAAAAGTTTGTTAAGTAGCTTTAGAACAGGAACGAAAGGAAGAAAAGTACACTTGGAAGAGGGCCGAGCAGGCAACTTGAGCGACCAAGTGCTGCCATTAATTACATGCTTCCCAGCAACCGCCTGGTGCCACTGATTCAGGCTAGCTGGGTTACTTATGGTGGTAGAAGATAGACGTAGTCTTGTTTCAATGTCTGCTTTGAATTGTTGAACAGACTGATGAAGCTCTTAAAATGCACCAGGCATTGCATAGATGTTGAGAATACAACAGTTCTAAAATCTGCTCGCTGTAAAATCCTTTTCTACATCTGCTACAAGCAGCAGAATTGACCAGTATGAAATGACAGAAATAGAGGATGAGAGAGGACAGGGGAGACACACAAGAACCAGAGAGTGAAGTTCTTGCTTTAAGGGAGACCTAGCTTGATGGTGTCTTATGCTGGAAAAAGTTGTGTCTTACGGAAATTTTAAGCTTTAAATTAAAAAATTTTTTTGGTGGATTTAGGGGTACAAATGCAGTTGTGTTACGTGCATATATTGCACAGTGGTGAAGTCTCGGCCTTTAGTGTAACGTCACCTGTATACAACGTTTCATCCCGCCCACCCTTCCCCTCAGGCTAACCCAGCTAGCCTGAATCCGTGGCACCGGGGGGTCGCTGGGGAAGTATGAAATTAATGAAAGCACTTGATGGCCCAAGTTGCCCACTCAGCCCTCTTCCAAGTGTACTTTACTTCCTTTTATTCCTGTTCATTTGGCGTTTCCAGTGTCTGTTATTCTACTCTGTATGTCTGAAAGTAAAAAACCACATGTTCTCACTTGTAAGTGGGAACTAAACAATGAAACTTTAAACTCTACATGAATTTCCAGGTGGTAGCATTTCTAGATTTGAGATTCGAGAGAGTCTCATCTTCAGGGGAGCCAAGTTTTGGTCACGGTCCTTCTACTGGGGAGTTTGAGGCACGGCTTCCTCATTCATTTTTAAAAGAACTTCCCAGAGAATCAGCCAGATTCACACAGTACAGCTCCCAGTAGGCCAGGTAGTATGCTCTACAGCACAGGCTCGGATGGGACCACCTGGCTTCTTTGCCATGCCTTTGGATGACATGCTGTGGGAAGTGGGCAGGAAGGCAGGTGGGTCGTGTTCGGTGTGAGAGCCTCATTGAAGCAGGGCTTATGGAAGAAAAAAACTCACAGGTGTGAAGACATTTGTGGAAAGCCCATAGCAACATTAGACTAGCAATACCTTCACCCAGGAGGTGTCACAGAGGCTAGGTGGGCTTGGGTGGGTGAGGATGGGCCCAAGGTCAGGCTGCACAAGATGGCTGCCATTGAAGGGTTCACATGGCTGCCCTGGGACAGGCTTCCAGGCAAGTCTCAGGAAAGTTGTTTGTTTTAGAATTTGCTAAATGCTTTAAGAATTGGGTGGGGCCAGACACGGTGGCTCACACCTGTAATCCCAGTGCTTTGGGGAGGCCAAGGTGGGAGGATCACCTGAGGTCAGGAGTTTGAGACCAGCCTGGCCAACATAGTGAAACCCCATCTCTTCTGAAAATACAGAAATTAGCCAGATGTGGTGGCAGGTGACTGTAGTCCCAGCTAGTCGGGAGGCTGATGCAGGAGAATTGCTTGAACCCGGGAGGTGGAGGTTGCAGTGAGCTGTGATTGCACCATTGCACTCGAGCCTGGGCAACAAGAGCAAAAACTCTGTCTCAAAAAAAAAAAAAAAAAATTGGGTGGGTGACTGGGCGTGGTGGCTCATGCCTGTGATCCCAGCACTTTGGAAGGCCGAGGTCAGGAGTTCAAGTCCAGCCTGGCCAACGTGATGAAACCCTGTCTCTACTAAAAATACAACAGTTAGCTGGGTGTGGTGGCGGGTGCCACTAATCCCAGCTACTCAGGAGGCTAAGGCAAGAGAATCACTTGAAGCCGGGAGGCAGAGGTTGCAATGAGCCGAGATTCCGCCATTGCACTCCAGCCTGGGCAATAAGAGTGAAACTTCATCTCAAAAAATAAACAAAAGGAATTGAGTGGGTAGCGGGAGGTAGAAGTTGCAGTGAGTCGAGATCACGCGACTGCCCTCCAGCCTTGGCAACAGAGCGAGACTTTGTTTCAAAAACAAAAAAAAAAACAAAAAGACCAGGTGCGGTGGCTCACGCCTATAATTCCAGCACTTTGGGAGGCCAAGGAGGGTGGATCACAAGGTCAGGAGATCGAGACCATTCTGGCCAACATGGTGAAACCCTGTCTCTACTAAAAATATAAAACTTTAGTTGGGCGTGGTGGCGCACAACTGTAGTCCCAGCTTCTCAGGAGGCTGAGGCAGGAGAATCACTTGAACCTGCGAGATGGAGGGTGCAGGGAGCGGAGATCGAGCCACTGTATCCTAGCCTGGGCAAACAGAGTGCGACTCCATCTCAAAAAAAAAAAAAAAGAAATACTGGGCGCGGTGGCTCACGCCTGTAATCCCAGCACTTTGGGAGGCTGAGGTGGGCAGATACCTGAGGTCAGGAGTTCAAGACCAGCCTGGCTGACATGGTGAAACCCCATCTCTACAAAAATACAAAAATTAAAAAATCCGGGTGTGGTGGCGCATGACTGCAGTTCCAGCCACTTAGGAGGCTGAGGCACGAGAATTGCCTGAACCTGGAAGTGAGCTGAGATCGCACCATTGCACTCCTCTTCAGCTTGGGCTACAGAGTGAGACTCTGTATCAAAACAAAAAGGGGAGGGGTATATAGTATTGTTGCTAAGTATAGTCATTCTGCCCTTTTTTTTTTTTTTTTTTTTTGAGACGGAGTTTCGCTCTTGTTACCCAGGCTGGAGTGCAATGGCGCGATCTCGGCTCACCGCAACCTCCGCCTCCTGGGTTCAAGCAATTCTCCTGCCTCAGCCTCCCGAGTAGCTGGGACTACAGACACGTGCCACCATGCCCAGCTAATTTTTGTATTTTTAGTAGAGACGGGGTT
>PVKV010043296.1:0-10148 GCA_004027835.1 Alouatta palliata | reverse complement strand
AAAGAATTTCAAATTTCAAAAGATATCAACGTTATACCAATACATCCATCAATTCAAGTTAAAGTATCATTAAAGTTTGTGGGACCAAAATGCAGGTGATTATCACATTTTGTCTTAACTTAAGGTCTGGTTACTGTGCAATTATAGAAGGCAGATAGTAATATTCTCCTTGTCCTTACGAACATGATAATGCTTTTAGAAAGTTGCATGACACTGAAAATCAGTGGAAAAACTGTGAATTTGGGGAAGTTTGTGTTCCAACAGCCATAGACCTGTCTTCTGGGCTCTTTCTCTTCCATTGCTCCTTAGGAATCAATGGCTTTTCTCTTTTCCCATAACACTAGGCATAGTGTTAGCATATCAATTACCAGTTTGTATTTTAACTAGTTGTTGACACATATATCTTGCCTACTCTTCATTGGATTATTTGAGGAGAGTCTTATTTGGATTGATCTGTCTACCACAGTGCTTGGCAGATTAGCTTTCTGTAACTTCTTATGGAAAGAACAGAAAAAAATATGAGTGAAGAGAGGGGTGGAAGAGGGATGAAGGGAGAAAAGAAGGAAATAAACTAATATGTATTTAAGTCACTTTTCCAGTAAAATCTTCTTAAAGTTTTAAATTCTCATTATGAATTTTAAAACTCATGCCTAAAGTTCATGTTTAAAATTCAGGGATTGATAATTAGCTGCAAACAAGTGGGAAAACTGTAGGAGAACAGAGTGGCTTCTCAGATCCCCTTATCTAATGAAGTAATTGTTTGATACACATTTTCATAATGAGGGTTCTCCTGGGAGCTAAGACAGCCTAAATAAAGATCAGAGCTTAGAGTCCTGTGAAAAAATGTAAAGGGACAGGATGAAAGAAAAATATACACAACTAATTAAAACAAGATAAATATGTTAAAAAAGCATTCAACTGTAAGTATATATTCTGTACAAATCAATGTCCACTGCAATTCTTCTAACTTGTTCACAAGTGAATGGCTTATGCTCCTCCTATGCTCTGCTGTTGATGCTAATTAGTACAAGTTTGAGGTGCCGAGGGAAAGAAACCAAAACATAAATAAAAACAGTTCAGTAGATGGTAAGGAAAGGCATCTGAATGCAAGGCAAGAGATTTACAAGTTCGGAATTAGACATATTTTAAAGAATGCAAAGAGAACATGAAGGTATGTTCTCTTTCACCACAGATGCTTTATAAGAAAATGTTCATAACGTATACCACACATACCAGAATATTCCTTCCCACATCCTTCTCTCCATAGGCAGTGAGTTAGGTAATCATATCTTTGTATTCAAGAGAGGGAAAATTTAATTAGACACATTCTAAATTACTATATTTGCTGGTATAATTTGGGGTTTTGGGGGTTGGCGGGGAGTATGGGCTGGAAAATATCAGTTCATTTTTCCAGACTATTTTACAAAGAATGGGAGGCATTGAATCAATCAACCTTTCCAGCTATGGTGTGTGCATGGTTTTCACAATCTGAAAAGCAGAGTGTAAGAGAATATTTCTCATCTGCATTTTCCATCAAGGCTAGAAGACAGATTTAATTAAAATTCAAGTACACAAACAAGCAGCCAGTTCCTACTAAATGAAAACTTGATGCTAGACTCTAGGTGCTTCACAAACATGAGTATGACTGGTTCCTCTTAGCAAGAATGTACCTGTCTTTGGAGGAATTCCAAATTGTAAACAACAATTTGAAATATCAGAACAAAATGAGTATGAAAATACAGTTAAAAGCAATACATCATGAAAAAATAAAGCAAGAAATAATGTTTCATAGTGTCAGAAGGGAAAGAATACTTCTGAATCCAGTGGCATTTAATTTGGCAAGAAGAATGTGTCAGTATCCAACAGCAAAGATGGCTGGAAAGTGTACGCCACTGAGGTAGCTGTGCCACCTTTACTTAACAAGGTCTCGGCTCAAATGTCACCTTCTTGGAGCACATGTTACACTCATCTCCCATGCTATTATAGTTACCCTGTTAGCAAATCTTCCCATTTTGCACACAGTTATCATTTTTTGTTAAAATTATAATAGATAATAACTGATTCTGGTGACTCAGTATCTTTTAGAGAGTTAGGAAGGTGATGAGATAATCTTAAAAACAAAAAGTTTAATTAATTTAAAATACAAATTTATTAAAAAAATACAGACAGAAGACTGACTTAATCACATGGAAACTAGTTACAATTTTAGAGAATTAAGACGAAAGGTTAAGATTTGCAGGGACATGGATGAAGCGGGAAGCCATCATTCTCAGCAAACTAACAGAACAGAAAACCAAATGCTGCATGTTCTCATTCATAAGTGGGAACTGAGTAATCAGTGGTCATATCAAGGAAAACACATAGACACAGGGGGGACATCACACACAGGGGCCTCTCGGGGGTTGTGGGGCAAGAGGAGGGAGAGCATTAGAACAAATACCTAATGCACGTGGGGCTTAAAACATAGATGATGGGTTGATTGGTGGAGCAAACCACCACTGTACATGTGTACCTATGTAACAAACCTGCACTTTCTGCACATGTATCCCAAAACTTAAAGCAAATTAAAAAAAAAAAGGAGCAGCCAGGTACAGTGGCTCATGCCTGTAATCCCCGCACTTTGAGAAGTCAAGGTGGATTGCTGGAGCCCAGGAGTTCAAGACCCACTTGGGCAAATAGGAAGACCCCATCTCCGCAAAAAATTTAAAAAATTAGCCAGGTGTGGTGGTGCAGGCCTGTAGTCCCAGCTACTTGGGAGGCTGAGGTGGGAGGATTGCTTAAGTCCAGATGGTTGAGACTGCAGTTAGCCATGTTTATGCCACTGCACTCCAGCCCGGACAATAAAGCAAGGCCCTGTCTCAAAAAAAAGAAAAAAAAAAAGAACAATTAAAGAAAAAGTTAAGGCCAGGTGCAGTGGTTTACACCTGTAATCCCAGCACTTTGGGAGGCTGAGGCATGCAGATCATGAGGTCAGCAGTTAGAGACCAGCCTGACCAACATGGTGAAACCCCATCTCTACTAAAAATACAAAAATTAGCCAGGCGTGATTGCACATGCCTGTAATCCCAGCTACTCAGGAGGCTGAGGCAGGAGAATCACTTGAACCCCAGAGGTGGAGGTTGCATTGAGCCAAGATCGTGCCACTGCACTCCAACCTGGGTGACAGAGCAAGGAAAAAAAAAGTTAAAAGGAGATTTAATATCCTTTTGCTATTTTTTACTAAAACAGCATACATATTTACTGATTTGGCAAGATGTTTTCTATAATTTCTCAACTAACAGTGATAGGTAAAGTGGAAGCTTTGCAGGACATCTTCATATTCTGAAGATGACAAGCTGACTCACCTAAACCAGGAAATGATCTAAGAAAAAATGTAAATAATTCAGTTTAAAAAAATACAGAAATTTAAAATGCAATATTTACTAAACAAACTAGAAATCTCCAGAGTCAGAAAATTAAAATCTCCTATTATCTTACCACTAAAATTACTGTCCTATGTGATTAAATCATTTTTGAAAAAATGCTTTTAAATTATATAACACTCTATGATACTTAACTATTTCTGAAGTGAATGATTTCCTGAGATCAGAATTTTGCCATTATAAAAGTGCTGCAGTGAACATGCTTATTCAAAAATATTTTTTCAATATGCAAGTTACTGTTTAAGGAAAAAGTGAGTTACACAATAAGTAGGATAGTCATATCATTATATCCAGAAGAGAGTGTAGTGTTTTTTTTTTTTTTTTTGAGACAAAATCTTGCTGTGTCACCAGGCGCCAGGCTGGAGTGCAGTGGCCCAGTCTCAGCTCACTGCGATCTCCGCCTCCAGGTTCAAGCAATTCTCCTGCCTCAGCCTCCTGAGTAGCTGGGACTACAGGCACGTGCCACCACGCCCAGCTAATTTCTGTATTTTTTAGTAGAGATGGAGTTTCACCATGTTGGCCAGGATGGCCTCGATCTCTCGACCTCATGATCTGCCCGCCTTGGCCTCCCAAAGGGCTGGGATTACAGGCATAAGCCACCGCGCCCGGCCAAGAGTGTAGTTTTTATTCAGATGGAATTACATACTCTACATACTTTGTTTTAGTCATTACACTGTGAGGTTCTTGCCATTGATCCTTGCACCTCAGAGCCTAGCATCATGTACAGTATACAACTAGATTCTAATGTTTATTGAGATAGTACTAATTTAAGCATTCAAAATAAACCTGATAAAATATCTTACAGAAATATACTAGTGCCATTCAAATGTTACTAGTCTTATTTTGATAAATATAATAAAAATATTTAAAATCTATTATTTAATGGTACCATTTTCATGATGAGGCATTCATTCTATTATTTGATCTTGAACACAGTTAAAGTTTTTAAAGGGGGATTGAAAGAGTTAAGCTTAGATATGCCTAAATACTTACTTTCAAATTGGGTCTAAATGGGCTGTTGTCTGTGACTATATCAAATTGGAATAAGAACTACACAAAAATGTTTTCAGAGTTAATAAAAACGTACTTGATTCTGTTCTTGAAATACTATAAAGGAAGCAACAGCAGGACCTGTTGTGGTGGTAAATTACAAGGTAGTTTCATTGCTAAACAGGAAAGATAGAATTACAGATAATACAAATGAATAGAGATACTGTGTACCTGGTTATTTTGAAAGGGATGTGTAATCCAAGAACTAGGATAAAAAGCTGAAGAATAAGTGATTTTTAAAATGGATAAAATAGCAACATAGTTAACATGTAATTACATGCTATAAACCAAGCACCTTTCTAAGCTCTTTATATGTATTAACCCAGTGCATTCCTCCATAGTCATTAAATCAGTATTCCTGCAGATAGGAACCAATTATCTGGAGGATCTTTTAAAAGTACTGATACTTTTCTTGAGCCCTTCCTCAACCACTGCAATGTCTCCCCAGTGCTTTAGTGGCTAGTTCTTGTATGAAAGCAGCTATATGCCTCAGTAAAATGATAGATTGCTACATCACTGACCTTTAGTGTCATTTCAAAGTTTAAATTCCATGAGTACCAAGCGTCTGTGATGAAGTAATAGCTCTAGCAAATGATTTCTCCAAGTGAAAAATCAGTGACTTCTAACATAGGCTCCCATTCTGTGAGCTGAGGACCCCTAGTGGGCTTTGTAATAATAACTCCTTCTGAAATAATTTTTCAGATGCATGTATATGCTGTTGTGATTAACAAAATACGGTTTCATTTAAAGTACTGTGAAAGTTACAAGGACTTTTAATTACTGTATTTTTTTCCAATGAAAGTATTTCCAAAATATTAACACTAACTGGAAAGAACAAGATGCCTTGATATTACTCAAAAAGGGCTGTGAACTTCTGCTTTAGGTAAATCACCTCCAGGCATCACCTTCTCTTTTTGACACCCAGAACAGTTGGACCTACTGAAAATAACAGAATTGTCCTTTAGAACTCAACCAGTAACAGAGCTGTATTGATTATGAATAATGCACTTATTTTTATCACAATACATTTTAGGAAAAAAGGCGTCAACCTACAAATGAGCATTTGTAACCCTTGACCAAATACCAAATGGCAGTCAGCATAAAGTAGTACTAAATGACAAAATGTGCATGTTCTTCACGTTGAAACTTTGGCATTCACTGGCTGTCTGTAGAAACTCCAAAGCTTATATGTGATGCCAGGTCCCACTTCAAATTTTTAATCCACTGTTTAAGATATTCACATATACACACACCTCAGGAGTAATATCATGGCCGGGCTCATAGGTCATATGCATAAATTCTTTTGTCCCTCTGAATACAGTGCCATCATCTCTCTTGGATTGCCTGATTTCCAGTGCTAGTCAACTGATGCAGCAGTCAGGCAAATAACAATTCTTTAATAGAAAGTCTGTGATCTATAATTGATAATTTTTTTTTCTTAGCATTTTTCACCCCGACACCTAAAACGATTTCAATCAGCACTTAAAGTGTCAGACAGAGGAAGGCAAGATTTTCAGAAAACACTGGGTACAGGATGGCAATATATCCTGATGCAGATTCTCCCTCTCAGTATCAAAGGATAATTAGTGAGAAAGACAACAAATGCCTTCCTTGCAGTTGCAATCAGTAAAAACCAGATAACGAATTTATACATCAATACAATTGTAAAGATATGCATGCATGAATACATGAAATATGCAAAAATAATTTAGTATTCCATCTCAGATACACAAATATACTTAAGAAGGAGAAGTTTTATTAGGGCAATTTCACTTTATTTTCCATACAGCAAAGTCAACTACTGCAGTAATAATAAAATAAGCATAAAACAAATTGCAGCCCAAGACAAAATACATAATTTTAAGCAACTACAAGCAGAAAGTAAGTTGTGATTACATAATAGCAAAACCAAGCACATTTGTCCTTTCAGCAGATGAAAGTGGTAGGGTTGCTGATAAGTACATTATTAACCAGCTGGAGTGAAGGCTGGATACACTAATTCATTTAACAAGTGCCCATTATCATATTTCGCATTTTTGAGTGCTTCTGAGTTCAAAATTGAAACCGTGAAATTTGAACTGCGTTTTATTTTTCACCTGCGGAAAGAACGGGATCCTACGGCAATTAAAAAACAATCACATAACAACTATAGCTACAGTGTGCTGTTTGGTTCGCCTGTTTATGATTTAAATTTTGTGAAAGTCAATACTTGTTTTGAAGTTTTATTTTGTGAACAATAAACTACTGAAATTGGCAGAAACTGATCTGCATAATGTATGTTCTTAGTATAGTTCTTTCTCTCTTTTTTTGTTGAAGTTTTAAACATGCAGTAGTTTTGAAAAATGTAAGGAATATCTAATCCATGATTTCACCTTAATGGTAGAAGGACCTGCTATTTTTGGTAATGATCTTCAGGCAGATTTGGCCCCATGGAGTTTTTGCCAGTCATGAGGGTTTGAAAGGATGGTGTATATTTCCAGCTGAAAAAATCCTGGCAAACTACAAGCTATCCACAAGAAAGCAAAGCAACATGTTTGAAGGGGTATGGAGTGCTAACTCTGTGCCACTTTTGCAAGCAATTTTTCTCAGTCTGTCATTGTATTAGCCTTAACAAAACTCCTTGTAATTATAGACGTTTTTATTCAAAATAAGATCTTACTGTTATACAGGTTTCTCTCTTTTGACTATATACAGAAGTGGAAAAAGTCAACCTTCTCTCTAGACGTCCCAACATGCTAAATTGCAGCATAATCAACCCTCAAGAGTTTGCATACATGCTATAATTTTCATTACGTAAACTTTGAGTATTTAGATTATCAACAAAAAGTCCCTTCTTCTATTTATTGATTATGCAGCTTATTTATAACAAGGCCTGATATGCAGGGATTTCAAAAATATTAAACAATATTTTAACATTTGAAATGGATACAGTAGAAAATAAATTTTATTCTAATATCTAGGATCTAGATCTTCTTATAATAACTAATTACAAACAAAATAAATCATCAAAATATTACTCAATTGTCTGTCAGGATATTTGCGATAGCAACAACTTAACTTCTTACTTAGCAATGATTATATATTTATAAGATATCCATATAAAAGATCTTTGTTCTTTTAATGAGAACTAGACAAGAACTAACAATGACTGACATTCTTACACTGTAATATTAAATCAGTAAAATATAAATCATTTAGTTAACAATATGAATATTCATATGACAATACATGTAATTCAAAACTGAGTATGTTATGAAGGAAACACTACTTTTTTTGTATTTTGAAAAATTCATCGGTAAAATCTAATAAAACAATAGTCTATAAACTGAAATGGTATTCAATTGTTAATAGAAAATGAAAATCTAATAAATATAGGAAAGGAAAAACTACATTTTAACAAGAAAAATAAGTAATATTCTATAATGTAACTACAATAACATGTGAAGTCACCATTACTTTCTTAACACGATTGAAATTACATTGGTATGGGTTCCAACCCATAATGTAATAATCTAAGGCTTTAATAGATGTACAGTACAATCAGTAAAACCAACACATCAGTCTTATATTAGAAAGCATCTCTCTCAAGCATAAAAACTTGCAGTAAACTTGGAAGTATGGGAAGTTCTATAACTGAACTTTCACTTCTCCCATTCCATACTATAACTACCAGTGACCTGGCCCCTACTTCAGCAATTTTTAGAACTGCTGACCAGAGCAAAAATATCCTTTACTAGCTGCAACATCCAAACCTCAAAAAAAGGAATTCCTTTGGATGAATCCATTCTTAAAAACTGAATGCACATCTATTTTTTAAAAATTTTGTAAAGGCTTTCTAAGGCTATAAGCAGTTAATCTGAACAAAACAAAAATCAAATATAAAAATCACCCATGTACTTAACCCACCCAATTACTGGGTTAATTAAACATTTCCCATTGTCATATTTTGGTTTATCATGCATCTGATGACAGTGCTGCTTTCTTCTTTGTTTAGAGCCACTATTTTGAATGTGACTATGATGAAGCATTTAAGCAAACGTGAAACCATTTTTGCAAAGCATTGATAGTCTTTTGACTTTTGACAGAGGCTATAAATAGAAGCAAAATAATTTCCTCAAACTTTTTTTTGTTATTGTGTCTCAGAAATGGCAATCACTTTTGAATAACATGTTATACAGTATAGTATGCATAAATATTAACTACAATGTTTCAAAATAATTTTACATATATCTATTATATATATATCCAGTATGTGTGAGTTTATCTGTATTGAGAGTTTGTGTTGTGCTGTCTATTGTTACTGTAAAGTTAAATTGGCCATTTCTGAGACAGCTTTGGTTTCAAAACAAACAAACAATCAAAAAGAATGGTGCCCTTTGACTGAATAGAACTAGCAAATATGCAAAAAAATGTGGCTCTGAAAACAATAACACTGAAGAAATAATACTCTAATTTGATGTACAGTCCATGGCACTTCATGAGAATCCTTAAAAACATGGTACTTAAAGCCACGATGTGCTTTAAAATATACACAGTTGTGATTTTGCTTGGCACATTCATCTCTGTCAGATCCCTCCCTCACCACGTGTTACAATCTATTACATTAAAAATATTACTCTTAAACAAAAATGACTGTGCATGCACGCTCTCATCTATAATGGCAATTTTAAATACAAGGTGCACTTTTGTTATTTGTAAACCTTGAAAGAAATAAACTTATTTTTAAAAAAATTATATCTTGGTCTACAGATGTACCAATACATAATAGAATCATGGTTACACCATCGTCTGTCTTTTCAAGATGGCATGAATATATAGGAAACTAATTAGGTATGTATCTTTTAATGTATGATTCTGTGCTAGAAAAGAAAGACAATGTTGTTCTTTTAGACAGGAATATCACCTCAGCACAAATATCAATTAAATGTACAAAGTGTATAGGCAACAGTGTGCAGTGGATTTCCATGTTGTCTTTTCTTCTGGTTAACATGCAATATGTGGATGTCTTGTGGCTGAGGGACTTTTGTGTGTGTTGCTTGACGATATATACAATATGGCTAATGACCTCGTCCTTTACTCTAACCAAGCACACTGTCCTTTCCTCTTTAGCATGATCTACAAGAGAAAAAGATAATATTTGTTAAAACAGATAACTAAAAGCAGTTTCTAATATACATTTAACATGAAAATTTTCTGATTAACCAGTATATTCACAAGTTATATCTTCATATAAAAACAAAAACCATTTCACAAGTGCAAGAAGATCAAAATTTGTCTATCATCTCTATATGAATGAAATAACATGTACAATCTGATAAAACTGTAGAATGTGCACAAAAATTTACCAATCCTAAGCTTAAAGTATAAAATGTTTTTGCAGAATCAAGGGGTGTAATATATCAAGCTCTTTTTTAGCATCACTGTTGTAAGTCAAAATTTAAACTTACTTCTTTTCTGTTTATATATATATATATATATATTTATTGCATTTTAGGTTTGGGGGTACATGTGAAGAACATGCAAGATTGTTACATAGGTACACACATGGCAGTGTGATTTGCTGCCTTCCTCCCCATCACCTGTATCTGTTATTTCTCCCCATGCTATCCCTCCCCAACTCCCCACCCCCTGCTGTCCCTCCCCTTTTTCCCCCCAAATGACCCCAGTGTGAGATGC
>PVKV010043295.1:0-10147 GCA_004027835.1 Alouatta palliata | reverse complement strand
GCAACCTCCGCCTCCTGGGTTCAAGCAATTCTCCTGCCTCAGCCTCCCGAGTAGCTGGGACTACAGGCACGTGCCACCATGCCCAGCTAATTTTTGTATTTTTAGTAGAGACGGGGTTTCACCATGTTGACCAGGATGGTCTCGATCTCTTGACCTCGTGATCCACCTGCCTCGGCCTCCCAAAGTGCTGGGATTACAGCCGTGAGCCACCGCACCCGGCTGCTTGTAAGGGTTATTGCAGAGTTTAAAATGAGGAAACTGAGACAAGTATAAGAAAATGAAAAACTAATTTATTCAGCTACTGGGCGAGGTTCCATGGTCCAGGAGGGGGCTAGAGAAGTTGCGCCTAACTTTTTAGGGCAAGGGGTTTTATAGGGAGTGGAGGCGTTTAATTGGGAACTGAGGAGACAAAACATAATGCACTTGATTGGATATTAGAACACAGGACGTGGAGGAGCCAAGCTGTTACCAGTGGGCAGGCGAGATTTTTGGTGAGCAGGCCGGCTTGGGGAAAAATGACCTTGACGGGACAAAGTGCTTATTGGGCAAGAGAGTGCTATTGGGCAAGAAAGTGCTATCGGGCAAGAAAGTGCTATTGGGCAAGGTTTGTTGGGGCTTTCTGAAAATTTTTGGGCAAGGGTTTTCAGTGGCGGGCTAGGTGTCGGGTGCGGAGTTTGCTTTAGGGGTGGGTGTTGGGGAGGCTACGTGGAGGAGTTAAATGTTAATCTCGGAATGGCGACGTAATTCCCAGACGCTGGGAAGAATGGGCGCGTCCGAGCTCCCAGCGAGGCAACCAGGCTTACAATGCTTGTAATCCTAGCACTTTGGGAGGTCAAGACAGGAGTTTGAGACAGGCCTGGGCAACATAGCAGGTGACCCTTGTGTCGACAAAACACAAACAATTAGCCAAGTGTGGTGCCTCATGCCTGTAGTCCCAGATATTTGGAAGGCCAAGGCAGGAGGATTGCTTGAGGCCAGGAGTTTGAGACAGGCCTGTGCAACACAGTGAGACCTCTATGTCCACACACACACAAAATTAGCCAAGTGTGGTGGCATGCGCCTGTAGTCCTAGACGCTTGGAGGGCTGACACAAGAGGAGCTCACTCTAGGCTGCAGTGAGCTGTGAACGTGCCACTGTACTCCAGCCTGGGTGATAGAGTGAGACCCTATCTCCATTAAAACAAAAAATGCGCCGGGCGCGGTGGCTCACGCCTGTAATCCCAGCACTCTGGGAGGCCGAGGCAGGTGGATCATGAGGTCAAGAAATCGAGACCATCCTGGTCAACGTGGTGAAACCCCGTCTCTACTAAAAATACAAAAATTAGCTGGGCGTGGTGGCACGTGCCTGTAGTCCCAGCTACTCAGGAGGCTGAGGCAGGAGAATTGCTTGAACCCAGGAGGCGGAGGTTGCGGTGAGCCGAGATCGTGCCATTGCACTCCAGCCTGGGTAACAAGAGAGAAACTCCGTCTCAAAAAAAAAAAAAAAAAAAAAAAAAAAAATGCTTGGCCAGGCGCAGTGGCTCACGTCTGTAATCCCAGCACTTTGGGAGGCCAAGGCAAGTGGATCACAAGGTCAGGAGTTCGAGCCCAGCCTCGTGAAACCCCGTATCTACTAAAAGAAAATACAAAAATTAGCTGGGGATAGTGGTGTACACCTGTAATTCCAGCTGCTCCAGAGGCTGAGGCAGGAGAATTGCTTAAACTTGGGGTGCAGAGGTTGCAGTGAGCCGAGATCGCGCCACTGCACTCCAGCCTGGGTGACAGAGTAAGACTACATCTTGGGAAAAAAAGTTTACTAGGCAAGTTTTCATTACCTCTGAACCAACCTGAAGTTCTTTTCGGGGCCACAGAACAAAGTCCACTGAGAGCAGGGATCTCCACGGCATCTTTCCTCTGTTGAGCGCTGGAGAGGCAGAGCTCTCGTTGCTATCTCACTGGTGGTGAATGCTGGGTAGGCGGGGGGCCGTGGCAAATGGATTGGGCACGCTGCGAGGCTCTGTGTACTGACACCCGCCCCAGGGCCCACTGTGTCCCTACCCCCTCCCAATCTTCTCTTTAATCCCCCCAACCAGATAATGTGGGATTTGGAAGCATGTAATATCCATAAGACTCCATTATAGGCTATTACGAGCTTTATACGCACTACCTGGGGGATGTACCAGGCCGCTGCTGGGCAGTGCAGCAGCTGAAATGGAGAAGGACCACAGGAATGGTCCCAAAGGCCAGAGTGACTCTTCCATTGTTTCTATCTCTTCCCCCCACCCCCAAAAGGAGCTCTGTCTGGTCTCTTGTGACAGAGAGGCAGGAAGCATGAAAGAGAAACAGCTTTTGCTCCCTTAGGGAGTAAAAGCATGGAGGGTGGTACAGGGAGAAAGAAAATCACAGTCACTGAACGCATTGCTGGAGCCCTAGGAGACCGTCTACCGGTGTTTCAGGATGAGAAACCCGTTGGAATTTGGGGTGGAATCTTCTCTAGCATTGCCCCTGGCCCCTGCCCACTGAATGGGAGTGGCAGCCCCAGGCATTGTGCTAACTACAGAAATGTTACAGAGGAGGAATCTGGGCCGGAGAGGTGAGTGACCTGATTAAGGTCATGTCAAGGTGAAACCAGGACTAGAGACAGAGCCAGGTTTCCCAGTTTAAGACCCTTTCCACAAAACAGCCTGCCTCTAAAGGAACTGAGAGACAGAGACAGAGACAGACACACAGGAAGGGACAAACATATCTGACAAGAAAGAGAAAGAGGAAAGGGACAGAGCAGAGTGTGGCGTGGAAGCGGGGAGGGCAGAGAGTACAGAACAGAGAGATCAAAATAGTGAACGGGGTCAGGGACAGGAGGAAGGGGAAGAAATCTCATCAAACTGACTGAACTTCCACCACTTCCGAGCCATGGAACATGAAAGAGGACTTAGATCTCTGCCCTCAAGGGCAGGATGGGTCCTGAGAAGGGGGATAGGGGATAAGAAAACCAATAGTGAGAGCCAAGGGCAGACCTGGGAATGGGCTGGAAATCAGCATGAGAATACTGGAACTCTACCAACTGACTCTAGATGGCTTCACCTGTTCTCTGAATAGGAGGCCATGACTCCTCTCAGTGCCTACACCTGGACCCGAGATCCCTCCTAAAGGAGAGCAAATGGCCCAGGGCTTTGCCTTCTTTTGTTTTGTTTTGAGACAGGGACTTGTTCTCTCAACCTTGCTGGAGTGCAGCGGTGCGATCACGGCTCACTGTAACCCTGACCTCCCTGGCTAAAGTGATCCTCCCAAATAGCTGGGATCACAGGCATGCGACACCACGCTTGGCTAATTTTTAAGAACATTTTTACTTTTTGCAGAGACAGGGTCGCGTGATATTGCCCAGGTGGCTAGGGAACTAGTGGCCTCAAGTGATCCTCCTGCCTCGGCCTCCCGAAGTGCTGGGATTACAGGTGTGAGCCACCGCATCGGGCCCAGGATTTTGAAACATACGTTCACCTAGGTGACTTATTTCTTAACAGGCAGACTGGACTACTGCTTCTGGGAATGAAGGAAAATCAAGAATTAAAGACAATCCAGGACGTTCTGTCCAGGGAGGGCGTGGAACACCAGTGTCTTTCGTCTGAGGAACTGAAGCAACGTTTCCCAGATATCCAGTTGACCAAGGGAGAAGCGGGGATCTTGGAAAAGTCTGCAGGCGTTCTCTACGCAGACAAGGCTCTCAGAGCCCTGCAGGTAACATGGTACAGCACTGGGGCAATGCAGGGACTCCCTGCTCTGGGCGTCCTGCATCCCAACCAGCCAGCCCAAGACCCCCCTCTGGATGTGGCCTTTGCCCTCCTGGTTTTAGTCTTGACTTTTTGGGCAGGGTGGTGCAATACACACGGCTGGCCTTGTCAATATAGGACAGGTCTAGATTCCATATTCTTTTCTGCCCTAGACGAAAGGCTTTTTGTCCACCAGGGTGAACCACATACAGAACAAATTCACCTTTCCCTGCTCTTGCCCTTTCAGGATGTGGTTGGACAGCTAGGAGGCATGGTGCGTGATGGAGAGAAGGTGGTGGAGATAAACCCAGGGCTACCAGTCACAGTGAAAACCACCTCCAGGAGCTACCAAGCTAACAGCTTGGTCATCACAGCAGGTCCTTGGACCAACCAGCTCCTCCGTCCCCTGGGCATTGAGCTGCCTCTCCAGGTAAGAGGAGCTGAAAGCCTGAGAGTTGGTGCTTAAGAGAAGCTTTGGAACCAGATGGAGTCACACTTGAGTCCTGGATCTACCTCTTGCTAGTGGACAACCTTGGGCAAATTCATTCACCTCACTGGCCTCAGTTGTATCACCTGTGATGTGGGGGATGATAGCCATGTCACAGAGATGTTGGAGAATTGAATTATTAGGCTGGTGCAAAAGTATTTGCAATTTTACCATTCAAAGTCATGGCAAAAACCGCAATTACTTTTGCATCAACCTAATATATGCCATATATAAAACCTTTAGAGGCCACGTGTGGTGGCTGATGCCTGTAATCCCAACACTCTGGGAGAGTGAGGCAGAGAATTGCTTGAGCCCAGGAGTTTAAGACCAGCCTGAGCAATACAGCGAGGCCCTGTCTCTACAAAAACTAAGAAAAATTAGCCAGGTATGGTGGCATGTGCTTGTAGTTCCAGCTACTCGGGAGTCTGAGGCAGGGAGGATCGCCCTGAGCCTGGGAGGTTGAGGCTGCAGTGAGTTGTGATTCTACCACTGCATTCCAGCCTGGGTGACAGAGCAAGATCCTGTCTCAAAAAAAATGAAACGAAATAAAAATAAAGCCCTTAGGACACAGCCTAGCTTATAGTAAGCACTCAGTAAATCTGAGGTCTTATAAATTCCCAGAGAGAGAAATAGGGCTGGGGCTAGGTGTAGTTATGGGAAAAAGTAAGAATGGGAGAAGACACAGAGGCTCAGAGATCTTTCTGCCTCATAACACATGTAACAAGTAAATAAGAGACAAGCATGGATGAATTCAACGGGGTGTCCAGGCTTGTGTTAAAGGGCCTCAGGGCCCCAAAGAAACTGCTCTCATTGCTGTGGGGTTCCATGGCTTTTCTTCACCTCCCACTTCCTCTCCCTGCCTCAAGCCCCTGCGGATCAACGTGTATTACTGGCGACAGATGGTTCCTAGGAGCTATGGTGTGTCCCAGGCCTTTCCATGCTTCCTGGCGCTGGACCTGAGTTCCCACCACATCTATGGACTGCCCGCAGGAGAATACCCAGGGCTGATGAAGGTGAGCAGAAAGACCGAGATAAGGCCAGTAGATGCCAGTGCAGATTGGGGGTAGCTGTTCTGACTTTCCCCTCCACAGACGCCCTTGGGTCCCTGGGCAGCAGCAGGAGCCTGCTTTGCTCTTGGTGATTTGCAAGGAAAGACCCTCAGCTGCCCTGAGGCCCAGCAAAAGGAGCCCTTCCTTTGCAAACATAGGGTGGTTGTAGGGACCAAGAGCTAAGCAGTCTCAGGTGACAGCCTGCAGCACCTGCCAGGAGTGGGAAGGCTGGAATGATGGATGGGGCCGTCCTGTGTACATGCCTGCCCCTCGGCTGTGGGTGTGCATGGAAGGCCAGCCCTTGCCATTCACGCCACTCTGATTGGGAGCCAGATCAGCTATCACCACGGCAACCATGCAGACCCTGAGGAGCCGGACTGCCCCACAGCACACGCAGACAGCCAAAGCATCCAGATCCTGAAACGCTTTGTCAGAGATTACTTACCTGACCTGAAGCCCGAACCTGCCATCATCGAGCACTGCATGTACACGGTAAGGGGTCTGGGCAGCCTCTCTGGGCCCCCTCACCACTCTGCAGAAGGGGAGAAGGAGACAGACCCCGCACTGGCCAGGCCCAATTGTTTGACCCCTGACATTGTGTATGACTTTAAACAAAGGAGCTCATTTCTGTGGGTTGGTTCACCTCTACCAGAGAGGGGCCTGTTTGAAATTATTCCTATTCTTCTTCATTAGGAAACTAGGCTACGCCTGGCAGTCATTCCTTCACTCTGATTCCCAGAAGAGCTCTAAAAGATTTTTTGGCAAGCTCCTCCAGTTAAGCAGGCCTTAGGGACAAAGAGAAGAGACAGATGTCACTAGGGCCTGAGGCATCTTGGCTAAAGTTAGTTTACAAAGATTAACTGAACACCTATTGTGTTCAGAGCTCTGTGTTAGAAGAAAGGCAGATAGAAAAATGAGAAAGACTGGCATGCCCAGAGGGGCACTGGCATGTGGGAAGCATCCCTGTGCCCTATTCCATCCTTTCTGGAAAGAAATCCAGCCCTGCCCCTTCCGGTCAGACCCTGCAGTTCTTCCTCTTCCCTTGAGCCTCAAAGGACACAAGATGTGATTGTTTCTTTCTAGAACACCCCTGATGAGAACTTCATTCTCGATCACCACCCAAAGTATGACAACATTGTCATTGGTGCTGGATTCTCTGGTGAGCCTGAGCTGGGGGGAATGGGGTGCCTTAAAGCCGACCGACCTCAGTGCCAGGCAAAATGGTATTTTCCACACTCTTAGCTGCTCAGATAGGTGCTGGCGCGGGCACTGTGTGTGTAAGGAGGCTGGGCAGTCAGAGAAGGGGTATTCATGGTGGGAGGCTGCTTCTGGCTTTGGGCTGTGATCAGGAGGGTAGTCAGCCCTGTCTGGGTAAGAAGGGGATGTGCAGAGAGCCCACCCTCTCTGTCTCTGAGGCTGCCTGAGAGTCTGCTCTTCTTTTCCCAGGGCATGGGTTCAAGCTGGCCCCTGTGGTGGGGAAGATCCTGTATGAATTAAGCATGAAATTAACACCATCTTATGACCTGGCACCTTTTCGAATCAGTCGTTTCTCAAGCCTGGGCAAAGCCCATCTTTGACCTCTTGTCAGAAGCCTCCCTTCTGTGCACAGGAGCCTATTTCACAGACGGGAGATGTCTCAGATGAAGGGAGTGTCCCTGTGATGTCATCCTTTTCTTCCGCCTCACTTGAATCCCTCATAAACACCACATGATTAAGTCTACCTTCTTTCCTTAGCCAGCTCCTCATTTGCAACTACTTTCTTGCTCCCAGAATGTTGATCAGATATTCTATAATAGCAGAGTAGCGAGGACCTTTGAGATGGATATATCAGTAAGAAGAGGGCACAAGAACTGGCTCCGGAGATCAAAGCAGTTGTTTAAAAACTCTCTTTGTTGGGGCTGGGCGCCATGTCTCATGCCTGTAATCCTAGCACTTTGGGAGGCCGAGGCGGGCGGATTACCTGAGGCCAGGAGTTCAAGATCAGCCTGGCCAACATGGTAAAACCCTGTCTCTACTAAAAACACAAAATTAGCCAGGTGTGGTGGCAGACGCCTGTAATCCCAGCTACTCAGAAGGCTGAGGCAGGAGAATCCCTTGAACCCGGGAGGTTGCAGTGAGCTGAGATATCACCATTGCACTCCAGCTTGGGCAACAAGAGTGAGACTCTGCCTCAAAAAAAAAAAAAATTCTCTTTGCTGGGATATTTGAAGAGAGTGGGATGGATCTGACTAAGTCTGCCCAGAGGAGGGTGAACAAGATGATCTCAGAGATCGCCGTGCCCTTGGAGTTCCTTTTCCTAAAGCTAGAGCCAGCTTCCGTCACAAATGCCCGTACAATCTGGCTTGTCTTCGATGACCAAATAAATATTTGTGGAACAAATAAATCACTGCCCTGCATGAAGTCTGTAGTGGGCTTTCTTTTCTGTGTGACCTCATTTCTTCCAGACTCTAACTGTCTAAATTAGCACCACAGAATCCATTAACCCAGGAACCCTTGGAGTCTTTATCCTCTCAATGCGCTGCACCCCCTTTCTTTGGATTCTTTGTCTCCTCCTCACCCCCTCTCTGGTTCTGTGAAGATGCTCAGCTCCCCAGTCTCTCATTAAGGTGTATTGTCAGGCCCTTATGAAGATGGAGCTGTTATACCAGAAAGAAAGAGACACACTCGCTTAGAAACCCTGTTCAATGTTTGAATGTTAAATGTGCCATTTTATTATCATTAGGATTGCTCCCACTTAATGAAACAGCATTAGCACCGAGTCGGCTGGCCTCCTTGCGCTAATTGCTTTGGAAGGGAACAGGCTTATAACCACCCCAAGGTGGGTGGAGGGGTGAGGGGTGGAAACAGGGACTCCAAGGCTAGATGCACTCAGATGAAACCCACCTGGAGGATCTCCAGATCCGGCCAGTTTGAGCCCAGAGAACGAGTTAAAATGCCCTGGGGAGAGAAAAACTGGGACTGGGCGGGGAAGGCGGGGAAGGCGGGGAGTCACAGAGTGGGGAGGAGCAGGCAGTGAGAATGACAGTACAATTATTCCCAAAGGAAATACAACAGGGAGGAAATGACCCTTCAACTGCCTGAGTCCTTAAGGGCCTAGGCACGTGTATCAGTGCTGATTCTCCAGTGAGTTAAAAAAGCCAGCCAAGCCCATCAACCCCATGCCAAGTCTGCTTTTTGTGTGCTCTCAGCTTGTTCCCTGAACCTCAGCCTCTATAAAATGGAAATCATCCTATCTGTAAATGCGAATAATAATACCGACCAACTCCACAGGGGTGTGTGAGGATCAATTAAGATCATTCATTCACGTATTTGTTCAAAACGCAAATACTGAGTGAGCCTCTATTATGTGCCAGGCACTATGTGAGGCACTGTGGATGTATCAGTGAACAAAACAGATAAAAATCCCTGTTCTAAAACAGTATGGTTGTTCCTCAAAACATTAAAAATAGAATTACCATATGATCCAGCGATTACACTTCTGGTATATGCCCAAAAGAACTGAAAACAGGATCTCAAAGAGTTATTTATATACTCCTGTTCACAGCAGCATTATTCACGATGGCCAAGAGGTAGAAACAACCCAGGAGTCCACAGATGGATGAATGGATAAACAAAACGTGATATGTACATACAGTGTCATGTTATTCAGCCTTAGAAATAAAGGGAATTCTGGCCGGGCACAGCGGCTCATGCCTGTAATCCCAGCACTTTGGGAGGCCAAGGGCGGGTGGATCACTTGAGGTCAGGAGTTGGAGACCGGCCTGGCCAACATGGCAAAATCCTGTCTCTACTGAAAATACAAAAATTAGCCAGGCGTGGTGGTGCATGCCTGTAATTCCAGCTACTCGGGAGGCTGAGGCAGGAGAATCACTTGAACCCAGGAGGTGGAGGTCGCAGTGAGCCGAGCGACAGGGCAAGACCCTGTCTAAAAACAATAAATAAATGAAGGGAATTCTGATATATGCTACCACATAGATGAAACTTGAGGATATTATGCTAAGTGAAATAAGCCAGTCACAAAAAGACAAGTGGTATTATTCCACTCCATCCATACAAGGTATCTAGAGTAGTCAGAGTCATAGAGACAGAAAGTAAATAGCGGTTGCCAGGATCTGGGAGGAGGAAATGGGGATTTGTTTCATGGGTACGGATTTTCAGTTTTACAAGATGAAAGGAGTTCTGTAGACTGGCTGCACAACAATGTGAATGTACTTAATGCCACTGAGCTGCACACTTAAAAGTGGTTAAGATGGTCAATTTCGTTATGTGTTTTCCACCACAATTTTTAAAAGATCTTATTCTTTTTTTTTTTTTTTTTTTTTTTGAGGCAGAGTCTCACTCTGTTGCCCAGGCTGGAGTGCAGAGACACAATCTCAGTTCACTGCAACCTCTGCCTCCTGGGTTCAAGTGAGTCTCTTGTCTCAGCCTCCCGAGTATCTGGGATTACAGGTGCCCACTACCACGCTTAGCTAATTATTATTATTTTTTTTTTTAGTAGAGATGGGGTTTCACTATGTTGGTGAGGCTGGTCTTGAACTCCTGGCCTCAAGTGATTCACCCACCTTGGTCTCCCAAAGTGCTGGGATTATAGGTGTGAGCCACTACACCTGGACTAAAAAAAAAAATCTCATTCTTTTTTTTTTTTTTTTTTGAGACGGAGTTTCGCTCTTCTTACCCAGGCTGGAGTGCGATGGCACGATCTCGGCTCACCGCAACTTCCGCCTCCTGGGTTCAAGCAATTCTCCTGCCTCAGCCTCCCGAGTAGCTGGGACTACAGGCACGTGCCACCATGCCCAGCTAATTTTTGTATTTTTAGTAGAGATGGGGTTTCACCATGTTGACCAGGATGGTCTCGATCTCTTGACCTC
>PVKV010043294.1:0-10147 GCA_004027835.1 Alouatta palliata | reverse complement strand
CTCCATTCCATTCCCCATTTCATTCCATTCCATTCCCCATTTCATTCCATATACAATTCCACATTCCGTTCCATTCCATTCCCCATTCCATTCCTTATTCCATTCCCCATACCATTCCATACTTTCCCCATTCCTTTCCAAATTCCATTCTCCATTCCATTCCCCATTCCATTCCATTCCATTCCCTATTCCAATACATATACAATTTTGCATTTCGTTCCATTCCATTCCCCATTCCATTCCCCGTTCCATTCCATTCCATTCCCAATTCTATTCTCCATTCCATTTCCCATTCCATTCCATGTGTAATTCTGCATTCCATTCCATTCCATTAACCATTCCATTCCCCATTGCATTGCCCATTCCATTCCATTACATTCAACATTCTATTCCCCCTTCCACTCCCAATTCCATTTCATTCCATTACCCACTCAATTCCTCCTTCCATTCCCCATTCCATTCCTCATTCGACTGCATTCCAGTCCCCATTCCATTTCCTTTCCATTCCATTCCATTCCCCATTTCATTCCAAATTCCATTCTAATCCATTCCATTCCCATTTTCATTCTCCATTACATTCCCCAGTCCATTTCATTCAATTGAACATTTCTTTCCACATTCTATACCATTCCATTCCCCATTCCATTGCCCATTCCTTTCCATTCCATTCAACATTATATTCCCCCTTCAATTAAGAATTCCATTTCATTCCATTTCCCATTCAACTCCCTATTCCATTCCCCATTCCATTCCATTCCATTCAATTAACCATTCCATTCCATGTTCAATTCCACATTCCATTCCCGATTCCATTCCCCGTTCCATTCCATTCCATTCCCCATTCCATTCCATTCAATTCCCCATAGCATTCCAAATACAATTCCGCATTCCATTCCATTCCATTCCATATTCCATTTCCCTTTCCATTCCATTCCATTCCTAATTCTATTCTCCATTCCATTCCCAATTCCATTCTCCTTTCCATTCTCCATTCCATTTCTTTCAATTCCACATTCCATTTCACATTCTATCCCATTCCATTCCCCATTCCATTGCCCATTCCATTCCATTACATTCAACATTCCATTGCCCATTCCATTCCATTACATTCAACATTCCATTCCCCCTACCATTCCTAAATCCATTTCATTCCATTCCCGATTCAATTTCCCATTCCATTCCCCATTCCTTTCCATTCCATTCCCCATTGCATTCCATATACCATTCCACATCCGATTCCATTCCATTCCCCATTCCATTCCAAATTCCACTCCCCGTTCCATTCCATTAAATTCCCCTTTCCATTCACCATTCCATTCCATTTCATTCTCCATTAAATTAATGGTTGCATTCAATTCCTTTCCCCATTACACTCCCCGTTCCATTCCCCATTCCATTCCCCGTTCCATTCCATTCCATTCCCAATTCTATTCTCCATTCCATTCCCCATTCCATTCCATGCACAATCCCGCATTCCATTCCATTCCATTAACAATTCCTTTCCCCATTCCATTGCCCATTCCATTCCATTACATTCAACCTTCCATTCCCCCTTCCATTCCCAATTCCATTTCATTCCATTCCCCATTCAATTCCTCATTCCATTCCATTCAATTCCCCATACCATTCCATACACAGTTCCAATTCCATTCCATTACATTCCCCATTCCTTTCTCCATTCCATTCCCCGTTCCTTTCCATCTCATTCAGCATTCCATTTAACAGTCCATTCCATTCCATTACCCATACCATTCCATAAACAATTCCACATTCCATTCCATTACATTCCCCATTCTTTTCTCCATTCCATTCCCCATTCCATTCCTTCCCATTCAACATTCCATTCCATTACATCCCCCATAACATTCTCCATTCTTTTTCATTCAATTAACCTTTCCTTTAACCATTTTATTCCATTCCATTCTCCGTTGAATTTAAAGTTTCATTCCATTCCATTCCCCATTCCTCTCCCCGTTAAATTCCCTGTTCCATTCCATGCTGTTAACCATTCCATTTCCCTTATCATTCCATTCCATTCCCTATTCCATTCCATTCCATTAGCAATTCCGTTCTCCATTCCATTCCCAATTCCATTTCATTCAATTCCCCATTCCATTCCATTCCATTCCCAATTCCATTCTCCATTCCATTCCCCATTCCATTACATTCCATTCAACATTTCATTAAATATTCTGTACCATGCCATTCCCCATTATATTGCCTACTTCATTCCATTCCCTTCAACAGTACATTCTCCCTTCTATTAACAATTCCATTTCACTCCATTTCCCATTCAATTCCCCATTCCATTCCCCATTCAATTCCATTCAATTATCCATTCCATTCCATATGCAATTCTGGATTCCATTCCATTCCATTCCCCAGTCCATTCAATTCCCCATTCCATTCCATATACAATTCCTCATTCCATTCCACTATATTCCCCATTCCATTTCCCTTTCCATTTAATTCCATTCCCCATTCTATTCCCCACTCCATTCCTTTCCATTTCAATTCCATTCTCCATTCCATTCCCCATTCCATTTTGTTCAATTCCCCATTCCATTCCACATTCTATCCCCTTACATTCCCCATTCCATTGCCCATTCCATTCCATTACATTCAACATTCCATTCCCCCTTCCATTGCCAAATCCATTTCATTCCATTCCCGATTCAATTCCCCATTCCATTCCCCATTCCACTGCATTCCATTCCCAATTGCATTCCATATACAATTCCGCATTCCATTTCATTCCATTCCCCATTCTATTCCAAATTCCATTCCCCGTTCCTTTCCATTCAATTCCTCTTTCCATTCACCATTCCATTCCATTCCATTCTCCCTTAAATTAACGGTAGCATTCAATTTCTTTCCCCATTACACTCCCCATTACATTCCCCGTTTCATTCCATTCCATTCAAAAATCAATTCTCAATTCCATTCCCCATTCCATTCCCTTCCATTACCCATTCCATTCCATGTACAATTCCGCATTCCATTCCATTCCATTAACCATTCCATTCCCCATTCCATTTCCCATTCCATTCCATTACATTCAACATTCAATTCCTCCTTCCATTCCCAATTCCATTTCATTCCATTCCCCATTCAATTCCTCATTCCATTTCTCATTCCATTCCATTTAATTCCCCATACCATTCCATACACAATTCCACATTCCATTCCATTACATTCTCCATACCATTTTCCATTCCATTCCATCCCATTCAACATTCCATTCCACATTCCATTCCATTCCATTCCCCATAACATTCTCCATTCCATTTCATTCAATTAACCTTTCCTTTCCCCGTTTCATTCTATTGCATTCTCCATTGAATTACAAGTTTCATTCCATTCCATTCCACATTCCCCTACCCGTTAAACTCCCTGGTCCATTAAATTCGGTTCCCCATTCTATTTCCCTTTCCATTCCATTCCATTCTCCATTCCATTCCATTCCATTAGCAATTCCGTTCTCCATTCCATTCCCCAATCCATTTCATTCAATTCCCCATTCCATTCCACATTCTATCCCATTCCATTCCCCATTCTATTGCCCATTCCATTCCCCATTCCATTCCATTCCACGCCCCATTCCATTATATATACTGTTGCGCATTCCATTTCATTCCATTCTCCATTAAATTCCACATTCCATTGCCCATACCATTTCATTACATTCAAAATTCCAATCCCCCTTCTATTCCCCATTCCACTTCATTCCATTCCCCATTCAATTCCACTTTACATTCCCAATTCCATTCCATTCCTCATTCCAATCCGTATACAATTTCCCATTCCATTCCATTTTATTCCGCATTCCTTCCCAATTCCATTTCATTCCATTCCCCATTCAATTCCCCATTCTATTCCCCATTCCATTCCATTCAAAATTCCATTCTTCATTCCATTCCCCTTTCCATTTCATTCAATTCCCCATTCTTTTCCACATTCTATCCCATTCCTTTCCCCATTCCATTGTCCATTCTATTCCATTACATTAAACATTCCATTACACCTTCCATTCCCAATTCCATTTCATTCCTTTCCCCATTCAATTCCCCATTCCATTCCCCATTCCATCACTTTCAATTACCCAATCTTTTCCATATACAATTCCGCATTCCATTCCATTGCATTCCCCATTCCATTCCCCATTCCATTCCATTCTATTCCCCATTCCATTCAATTCATTTCCACATACCATTGCAAATACAATTCCACATTCCATTCCATTCCATTTGCCATTCCATTTCCCTTTTCATTCCATTCCATTCCCCATTCTATTCCCCATTCCATTCGATTCCATTCCATTCCCCATTCCATTCTCCTTTCCATTCCCCATTCCATTTCTTTCAATTCCCCATTCCATTCCACATTCTATCCCATTCCATTCCATTACATTCAACATTCCATTCGCCCTTCCATTCCCAATCCATTTCATTTCATTCCCGATTTAATTCCCCTTTCCATTCCTCATTCCATTCCATTCCATTCCCCATTGCATTCCATATACAATTCCCCATTCCATTCCATTCCCCATTGAATTCCAAAGTCCATTCCACCTTCCATTCCATTCAATTCCCCTTTCCATTCACCATTCCATTCCATTACATTCTCCATTAAATTAGCGGTTGCATTGGTTTCCTTTCCCCATTACACTCCCCATTCCATTCCATTCCATTCCATTCCCAATTCTATTCTCCATTCCATTCCCCTTTCCATTCTACGTGCATTTCCGCATTCCATTCCGTTCCATCAACCATTCCATTCCACATTCCATTGCCCATTCCATTCCATTACATTCAACATTCCATTACCCCTTCCATTCCCAATTCCATTTCATTCCATTCCCCATTCAATTTCTCATTCCATTCCATTGCATTCCCCATACCATTCTATACACAATTCCACATTCCATTCCATTGCATTCCCCTTTCCTTTTTCCATTCCATTCCCCGTTCCCTTCCATCCCATTCAACATTCCTTTTAACATTCCATTCCATTACATTTCCCATAACATTCTCCATTCCATTTTATGCAATTAACCTTTACTTTCCCCATTTCATTCCATTCCATTCTCCATTGAATTAAATGTTTCATTCCATTCCATTACCCATTCCACTCCCCGTTAAATTCCCCATTCCGTTCCATGCGGTTCCCCATTCCATTTCCCTTATCATTCCATTCCATTCCCCATTCCATTCCCCATTCCATTTCATTCAGTTCCCCATTCCATTGCATTCCATTCCCAATTCAATTCTCCATTCCATTCCCCATTCCATTACATTCCATTCAACCTTTCATTCCACATTCTATACCATGCCTTTCCCCATTACATTGCCTATTTCATTCCATTCCATTCAACATTACATTCCCCCTTCAATTACCAATTCCATTTCAATCCATTTCCCATTGAATTTCCCATTCCATTCCCCATTCCATTCCATTGAATTCACCATCCCATTCCATATGCAATTCCGCCTTCCATTAAATTCCATTCAACATTCCATTCCCCTTTCCATTCCATTCAATTCCTCATTCCATTCCATATACAATTCTGCATTCCATTCCATTCCATTCCCCATTCCATTTCCCTTTCCATTCCATTACATTTCCCAGTCTATACCCTATTCCATTCCATTCCATTTCAATTCCATTCTCCATTCCATTCTCCATTCCATTGCATTCCATTCCCAATTGCATTCCATAAACAATTACGTATTCCATTCTATTCCATTCCCCATTCCATTCCTTTCAATTCCCCTTTCCATTCACCATTCCATTCCTTTCCATTCTACATTAAATTAACAGTTGCATTCAATTTCTTTCCCCATTACACTCCCCATTCCATTCCCCGTTCCATTCCATTCCATTCCCAAATCCATTCTCTATTCCATTCCCCATTCCATTCCATTCCATTCCCCATTCCATTCGATGTACAATTCCGCATTCCATTACATTCCATTAACCATTTCAGTCCCCATTCTATTGCCCATTCCATTCTATTCCCTTCAAAATTCAATTCTCCCTTCCATTCCCAATTCCATTTCATTCCATTCCCCATTATAATTCCTCATTCCATTCCCCGTTCCATTCCATTCCATTCCCCATAGCATTCCATACACAATTCCACATTCCATTCCATTACATTCCCCACTCCTTTCTACATTCCATTCCCCGTTCCATTCCATCCCATTCAACATTCCATTTCACATTCCATTCCATTACATTCCCGATAACTTTCTCCATTCCATTTCATTCAATTAACCTTTCCTTTCCCCTTTCCGTTTTATTCCATTCCCCATTCCACTCCCCGTTTAATTCCCCGTTCCATTCCATGAGGTTCCCCATTCCATTTCCCTTTCCTTTCCATTCCATTCCCCATTCCACTCCCCATTCCATTCCATTCCAATAGCAATTCCATTCGCCATTCCATTCCCCATTCCATTTCATTCAATTCCCCATTGCATTCCACATTCTATCGCATTCCATTCCCCATTTCATTGCCCATTACATTCCCCATTCCATTCCATTCCATTCCCCATTCCATTATATATAAAATTGCACATTCCATTGCATTCCATTCCATTCCCCATTAAATTCCACATTCCATTGCCCATACAATTCCATTACATTCAACATTCCAATCCCCCTTCCATTACCAATTCCACTTCATTCCATCCCCCATTCCATTCCATTCCACATTCCAATCCACATACAATTCCACATTCCATTCCATTCTATTCCCCATTCCATTCCAAATTCCATTTCATTCCATTCCACACTCAATTCCCCATTTTATTTCCCATTCCATCCCATTCAACATTCCATTTCACATTCCATTCCATTACATTACTGATAACTTTGTCCATTCCATTTCATTCAATTAACCTTTCCTTTCCCCGTTCCATTTTATTCCATTCCCCATTCCACTCCTCGTTAAATTCCCCGTTCCATTCCATGAGTTTCCCCATTCCATTTCCCTTTCCTTTCCATTCCATTTCCCATTCCACTCCCCATTCCATTCCATTCCAATAGCAATTCCATTCGCCATTCCATTCCCCATTCCATTTCATTCAATTCCCCATTGCATTCCACATTCTATTGCATTCCATTCCCCATTTCATTGCCCATTACATTCCCCATTCCATTCCATTCCATTCCCCATTCCATTATATATAAAATTGCACTTTCCATTGCATTCCATTCCATTCCCCATTCCATTCCCCATTCCATTCCCCATTCCATTATATATAAAATTGCACTTTCCATTGCATTCCATTCCATTCCCCATTCCATTCCACATTCCATTGCCCATACAATTCCATTACATTCAACATTCCAATCCCCCTTCCATTCCCAATTCCACTTCATTCCATTCCCCATTCCATTCCATTCCACATTCCAATCCACATACAATTCCACATTCCTTTCCATTCTATTCCTCATTCCATTCCAAATTCCATTTCATTCCATTCCACACTCAATTCCCCATTCTATTTCCCATTCCATTCCATTCAAAATTCCATTCTCCATTCCATTCCCCATTCCATTCCATGTACAATTCTGCATTCCCTTCCATTCCATTAACCATTCCATTCCCCATTTCATTGCCCATTCATTTCCATTACATTCAACATTCCATTCCCCCTTTCATTCAAAATTCCATTTCATTCCATTCCACTTTCAATTCCTCATTCCATTCCCCATTCCATTCCATTCCATTCCCCATACCATTCCATACACAATTCCACATTCCATTCCATTACATTCCCCATTCCTTTCTCCATTCCATTCCCCATTCCATTCCATCCCATTCAACATTCCATTCCACAATCCATTCCATTCCTGTCCCCATATCATTCTCCATTCCATTTCTTTCAATTAACGTTTCCTTTCCCCATTTCATTCCATTCCATTCTCCATTGAATTACAAGTTTCATTCCATTCTATTCCACATTCCACTCCCCGTTAAACTCCCAGTTCCATTATATTCGGTTCCCCATTCCATTTCCCTTTCCATTCCATTCCATTCCCCATTCCATTCCCCATTCCATTCCATTGCATTAGCAATTCCATTCTTCATTCCATTCCCCATTCCATTTCATTCAATTCCCCATTCCATTGCATTCCATTCCCAATTCCTTTCTTCATTCCATTCCCCATTCCATTACATTCCATTCAACATTTTATTCCACATTCTATACCATGCCATTCCCCTTTACATTGCCTATTTCATTCCATTCCATTCAACATTACATTCCCCCTTCAATTAACAATTCCATTTCATTCCATTTCCCATTCAATTCCCAATTCCATTCCCCATTCCATTCCATTGATTCAACCATTTCATTCCATATGCAATTCTGGATTCCATTCCATTCCATTCCCCATTCTATTCCCCGTTCCATACCATTCCATTCCCCATTCCATTCCATTCAATTCTCCATTCCATTCTATATACAATTCCGCATTCCATTCAATTCCATTCCCCATTCCATTTCCCTTTCCATTCCATTCCATTCCCCATTCTATTTCCCTTTCCATTCCATTCCATTCCATTTCAATTCCATTTTCCATTCCATTCCCCATTCGATGTCTTTCAATTCCCCATTCCATACCACATTCTATCCCCTTCCATTCCCCATTCCATTGCCCTTTCCATTCCATTACATTCAACATTACATTCCGCCTTCCATTGCCAAATCCATTTCATTCCATTCCCCATAACATTCCCCATTATATTCCCCATTCCATTCCATTCCATTCCCAATTGCATTCCATTTACAATTCTGCATTCCATTCCATTCCATTGCAACTTCCATTCCCCATTCCATTCCATTCAATTCACCTTTCCATTCACCATTCCATTCCATTCCATTCTCCATTAAATTAACGGTTGCATTCAATTTCTTTCCCCATTACACTCCCCGTTACATTCCCCGTTCCATTCCATTCCATTCCCAAATCCATTCTCCATTGCATTCCCAATTCCATTCCATTCCATTCCCCGTTCCATTTCATGTACATTTCCTCATTCCCTTCCATTCCATTAACCATTCCATTCCCCATTCCGTTGCCCATTCCATTCCATTCCATTCAACATTCCATTCCCCCTTCCATTCAAAATTCCATTTCATTCCATTCCCCATTCAATTCCTCATTCCATTATCCATTCCTTTAAATTCCATTCCCCATACCATTCCATACACAATTCCACATTCCATTCCATTACTTTCCCCATTCCTTTCTCCATTTCTTTCCCCATTCCATTACATACCATTCAACATTCCATTCCACATTCCATTCCATTCCTTTCCCCATAACATTCTCAATTCCATTTCATTCAATTAACCTTTCCTTTCCCTGTTTCATTCCATTCCATTCTCCATTAAATTACAAGTTTCATTCCATTCTATTCCACATTCCACTCCCTGTTAAATTCTCTGTTCCATTAGATTCGGTTCCCCATTCCATTTCCCTTTCCATTCCATTCCATTCTCCATTCCATTCCATTCCATTAGCAATTCCATTCTCCTTTCCATTCCCCATTCCATTTTATTCAATTCCCCATTCCATTCCACATTCTATCCCATTCCTTTCCCCATTCCATTGCTCATTCCATTCCCCATTCCATTCCCTTCCAAGCCCCATTCCATTATGTATACAATTGTGCATTCCATTCCATTCCAATCCCCATTCCATTCTGCATTCTATTGCCCATACCATTCCATTACATACAACATTCCAATCCCCCTTCCATTCCCAATCCCACTTCATTCCATTCCCCACTCAATTCCGCATTGCATTCTCCATTCCATTCCATTCCACATTCCCATCCATATACAATTCCGCATTCCATTCCATTCTATTCAACATTCCATTCCAAATTCCATTTCATTCCATTCAGCTTTAAATTCCCCATTCTATAACCCATTCTGTTCCATTCAAAATTCCATTTTCCATTCCATTCCCTATTCCATTTCATTCAATTCTCCATTCCTTTCCACATTCTATCCCATTATTTTCCCCATTCCTTTGTCCATTCTATTCCATTATATTAAACATTCCATTACCCATTCCATCCCCAATTCCATTTTATACCATTCCCCATTCAACTCCCCATTCCATTCCCAAT
>PVKV010043293.1:0-10146 GCA_004027835.1 Alouatta palliata | reverse complement strand
CAGCACTTTGGGAGGCCGAGGCGGGTGGATCACGAGGTCAAGAGATCGAGACCATCCTGGTCAACGTGGTGAAACCCCGTCTCTACTAAAAATACAAAAATTAGCTGGGCATGGTGGCACGTGCCTGTAGTCCCAGCTACTCGGGAGGCTGAGGCAGGAGAATTGCTTGAACCCAGGAGACGGAGGTTGCGGTGAGCCGAGATCGTGCCATTGCACTCCAGCCTGGGCAACAAGAGCGAAACTCCATCTCAAAAAAAAAAAAAAAATTTTTTTTTAAGCTTATTTTACATCTAATAAACTCTTTTCAACTTTTAACTACTCTTTAAGGTACTATAATTGTAATTCAGTATTTGTTCTTATGTATTTACTTTATTGTACCTCTTTAGATATGTAGTCAGTTTCTTCTGTTGAAGGATTTTATTTTATTTTATTTAGTAGATACGGGGTTTCATCATGTTGGTCAGGCTGGTCTCGAACTCCTGACCTCATAATCCACCTGCCTCGACCTCCCAAAGTGCTGGGATTGCAGGCATGAGCCACCACGCCTGGCTGAAAAAAGATTTATTGAAAGTATTGATTATCAAAGTATGCTCTGGGAACTTCTGGGGGTCCCTAAAACCCTTCCAAGAAGTCCTAGAGGTCAAACCTATTTTTACAATAGTATCTTGACATTATTTACCTTTTTGATTCTCATTCTGTCCCAAATGGACAGTAGAATTTTTCAAAAGTTACGTAATACGTGATATCAAAACATTAATTGGAGAAGCAGATAAATGTGAGAATCTGGCTGTCTTCTATTAACAGACTTGCAAAAGTGTTAATGCCACTCTTCTCAATGACTTTTTGTTGTTCTGAAAAATTATGTAGTTATTTTTCATTAAAAAATAAATTACTGGGCTGGACACAGTGGCTCACACCTGTAATTCCAGCACTTAGGGAGGCTGATGCAGGCAGATCACTTGAGGTCGGGAGTTGCAGACAAGCCAACATGGTGAAAACCCGTCTCTACTAAAAATCCAAAAATTAACCAGGTATAGTGGCATAAACCTGTAATCCCAGTTACTCAGGAGACTGAGGCAGAATTTCTTGAACCCAGGAAGCGGAGGTTGCAGTGAGCGGAGATTATGCCACTGTACTCCAGCCTGGATGACAGAGCAAGACTCAATAAATAAAAATAGATTGACTGACAGATAGATAGATAGATAGATAGATAGATAGATAGATAGATAATCAAAAAGCAAGAATTGTCACCACCTGTGTATTTCACAAAGGGGTGTGTGTGTGTGTGTGTGTGTGTGTGTGTGTGTTTAGTGTGTTAGAGTATTAGAGTGCCTGCCATTTCTTAGTACCTATTGTCATGTAAGTATGCATTTTATTTTCACAACAATAAACTGATACAATAAGGAAGTATATTGGTTAAGATTTAGTTAGCTTTTATGAAGATGATTTGGGAAATCAAATAAGTAAAAATACTTGCTTGGTCAAAACTTCCAGACATTTTGCTACTTTAAGATTTTTCTTTGCCTTTTTCAGTCTGCTTTACAAGAACTTGAAGAACTGAAACAAATTGTTCCCAAAGAATCCCTCGTTTACTTCTTAATAGGAAAGGTAAAGACTGGGACCATGGTCCCAAACTGTGACTTTCATAGCAAATATTAATCTTTTATATTTTATAAGAATAAATATACTTACTGTACAGTATCCATTGAGTAACTTCAACTAAAGCTCCGAACTGAGTGCTCTGGGAATGACAGATTTAGTTCTTAACACTTAAGCTGGGCATGGTGCCTAACGCCTATAATCCCAGCACTTTGGGAGGCCTAGGCAGGTGGATTGCCTGAGGTTAGGAGTTAGAGACCAGCCTGACCAACATAGTGAAACCCGACCTCTACTAAAAATATAAAAACTTAGTTGGGCATGGTGGCACTCACCTATAATCCCAGTTACTTGGGAAGGCTGAGGCACGAGAATCACTTGAACCAGGAGGCAGAGGTTGCCATGAGCCAAGATTGCACTACCGCACTCCAGCCTGGGCGAGAGAACAGGATTCTGTTTAAATAAATAAATAAGTAAGTAAGAATAACATTAATGGCACTGTGTTGTCTTGATTAGGAAAAATGGCTCTGAGATTCCCAAGGCCAGACTAGTCAGTTTTTTACAGACTAGACCCCCAGATGCCAATTAGTTAAGGTGCCTGTAGACAGTTGTTAAGAGTTTATATATATAACTCCATTTAAAATCACTGTAAATGAAAGTTAATTAAGCAGTTTATATCTGTTTTATCCCATTATATTGTTCCAGTCGGAGTGATATTTATTGGAAACTTACTACCTGAAAGATAGAAGCAAGAAATTCTGAAAACAACATCTGATTATATTCAAAGGAATGCAAAAGCTAGTATGAGTTCATCTGTAGGATGAAAGTGTCCTACCCTTAGAATGAGTTTAGAGTATATACACCAGGAGCCTAATTTAAATTATAAATATTTAGAATTTTAGGGACCAGGCACAGTGGCTCACACCTGTTGTAATCCCAGCAGTTTGGGAGGCCGAGGTGGGTGGATCACCTGAGGTCAAGGGTTCACGACCAGCCTGGCCAACATGGCAAAACCCTGTCTCTACTAAAAATACAAAAATTAGCTGGGCTTGGTGGCAGGCACCTATAATCCCAGCTACTGAGGAGGCTGAGGCAGGAGAATCACTTGAACCTGGAAGGTGGAGGTTGCAGTGAGCTGAGATTGTGATACTGCACTCCAGCCTGGACAACAGAGTGAGACTCCATCGCAAAAAAATAAATTAAATAAATAAACATTTAGAATTTTATAGTTGAAGCTCACAACTTAATGAAAAATGTAGTGCTGCTGTTTATTTTTAGGTTTACAAGAAGTTAGGTCAAACGCACCTCGCCCTGATGAATTTCTCTTGGGCTATGGATTTAGATCCTAAAGGAGCCAATAACCAGATTAAAGAGGCAATTGATAAGCGCTATCTTCCAGATGATGAGGAGCCAATAACCCAAGAAGAGCAGATCAGTAAGTATCATACATATGATTTTGAATATTTAGAAAGTTACCTTTTTGCATAAGGATTTGTAGGCTACTCTTTTATTTTTCTAACCATGGTGTTTTCATTATACCAAATTTAGGGAAATTGAACAGGGTGATGTAATAACAAAATGCATATAGAGTCAGGTGATTAGTCTGTTCTGGATCTAATTTGCTGTATGACTTTGACAAATTCATTGCTGATTTTTACCTGGGCCCTCAATTTATGTTTGAATATGTAACCAGTACTGTTTTATCTGCTTCATAAGAATGTAGTTTTTTAAATAAGAGGATGGAGAAATTTCTGACAAGGTAAATTCCGATCAGATGCTTTGTTCCAGAAAACTTGGTGAAAGGCTTTAATCAAAATTATAAGCCATGGGGCCAGGCACAGTGGCTCATACCTGTAATTCCAACACTTTGGGAGGCCAAGGTGGGTGGAGCACCTGAGGTTAGGAGATCCAGACCAGCTGGCCAACGTGGTGAAACCCTGTCTCTACTAAAAATATATAAATTAGCTGGACGTGGTGGCAGGAGCCTATAATCCCAGCTACTTGGGAGGCTGAGGCAGGAGAATCACTTGAACCCGGGAGGCAAAGGCTGCAATGAGCTGAAATCACACCATTGCACTCCAGCCTGGGTGACAAGAGCGAAACTCTGTCTCAAAAAAGAAAAAAAAAAAATTATAAGCCAGGCATCATTTTGGCTTGTGTATGTAATCCCAGCTACTCAGGAGACTGAGATGGGAGGACTGCTTGAGCCTAGGATTTCACAACTAGCCTGGGCAGATAGTGAGACCCTGTCTCTAAACAAATTTTAAAAATTAGCTGGGTATGGTAGTACACATCTCTAGTCCCAGCTACTTGAGAGGCTGAGGCAGGAGGATCATACCACTTGAGTCTAGGAGTTTCAGGCTGCAGTGAGCTGTGATTGTGCCGCTGCAGTGACCTGTGATTGTGCCACTGCACTCCAACCTAGCTAGGTGACAGAGCAAGACAGATATAGAGAGAGAGAGGGAGAAATTCCCTATAAACCTTTTGAAACCGAAGTTTATAGTCTATGTTTCTATGGAGTAGCATGGAGTATCCTTAAAGTGGACTCTGTGATTGGAGGTTGGGGGAAATGTCAATGTTTTTTTAATGTCTCAGAGAACTAGCTAGTTGTAATTCCGAGGGCAGGAATAAGGAATTCATTAGGGAGAGGCAGTTTGGGTAGTTAAAACCTTAAAGGTAAAATGCAATAAACTAATATCAGACCTATTATAAAATTAGGGAACTTGAATTCTGTTTTACTAAAGGATATGAGGATTTTTAAGTGCCTTTAGTTAGGGTTTTATATCTCCGAATATAATACCGTTTTTCTTACTTGTTTTCATGAACCAAAAAGATATATTTGTCAGAAACCTTACTGTAGACTTTGGTTTTATTTTTAAAGTGGGAACAGATGAATCCCAGGAGAGCAGCATGACAGATGCGGATGACACACAACTTCATGCAGCTGAAAGTGATGAATTTTAACTTCTGGAAATCAGACTTTTACAACTGGATGTGTGACTAGTGCTGACATGTTTCTTGTCCCTCCATGTGTACTGAGTCTTTACTCTTGAGCCGACTCTGAGTCATCATCCATCACTTACACCCTGAGTGTGCCACTTTCATTGGACCCTGACTGTATACAGAATGAAAGGCAGTGCAATATATAGCTGCTAACAGGACTGGCTCTTTTACCAGTATGAATGACAATTTACAGGGGGTAGGGTGGGGAACTTTTCTGTTTTTCTTTAATCTCCCTTTATTTGAAAGCTATCATGGAAGGAAGAGTTAGTTTTATCTTGAAGGAACCATTAGATATGGAAAATAGTGATGAATCAGAATTTCTTGGTTGCTTTTTCAAAAATTTGTTTTTATTTGGTACTGTTCCTGATAAACAGAGTAACTCACCTTCATTTCTAGGTTCTTCAAGAATGGTGTTTGCAAGTGCCAGATGGAACAATAAAAGACATTGCCTATAACAGTAACTTGATTGCCAAGGAATGTAAATTACCTTAAACTTGCAGTGTCTCTTATAAACAAATGTAATGGGCATACTGGAACTCGTATGTAGGAATCAAATATCCCTCCATACATTGTACACTTATTCTTGGCAAGAATGCTTTAATGTCTAACCGAGGATTTTATTCATCTTGCTTCAAAGTGTTGATCATTGTTGTCTTGGTATTGCAAACTTTAAAATTGGTTCTTACCATACTGCTTCTTCTCTCTGAGCTCTGTGGAATCACCTTTAACATTCAGAGATGATAGAGTGGTTCCCCACTGAGTAGCCAAAACAAGGCCCTTAATAACCACTTACGTTCACCATATCAATCAGAGTAAGAACACTAAAGTGGAGAGACTAAGAGATCATGATAGTGAAAACCTTAATATAATCAGAATTGTGCCATAACCTTGAATCTTACTTGTTCAAGACATTATCCCTTTGACTTTTCTGAGTGTTTAAGCAGAGTGAAGAATGTGCGGTTACCCGTGGGTGAGATCATTTCCATTCTTTTTGACTCTCTGCTTCAGATTTTTTCATAGTGTAACTCAGCAAAACATTTACTAAGAGTAATTGGGGTTAGGATATTGGAAAATTTTAGCTTGGGGGAAAAAAACATGAGGAGATAGGTTCTCTCCTGAGTTTATCGTAATATAGGTTGGTGTCTTTGGGAAATGGCCACAATTTTAAGGATCTAATTATGCATATAAAATGATAATTATTGGAATTCCACAGTAACGGATTTAAACAGTCTTAAATTGTGTATCTCCTTTATTGTAATGTATTGAAATTTTTAGAGAAACTTTAGTTGTTAACATTTTATTAAGTGCCAGTGTCAGAATATAACAAATTATAGTTTCTTATAAATGACAGGCCTACAGTTACTATTTTGGATTATTTGATGAAGGACAAACTTACCTGTATTTGTTAGTCAAACTGTGAAAATAAGGTGGATTACAAAAGATGTGAAAAAAATTTTAGCCTGTAGACTCACTAATTTTCTATAATTTACTGTTAATCTCACTTGAACATGGATTAGATACAATTATAAGTTAATTCAAGTTGAGGTCTTTAGATATCAGGTGCCAGAGAGATATTTAACAGAATTCCCTACCTAAATTTGTGTATATGTACTGTCTAAGAAAGTAATTTTTTTAAAAAAGGAACAGTTGGGAGAAAATGAATATAATTAAAAATTCCCAGAGGCTAGCACTTGGATTCTAACAGATACGCTATTGTGTTATCCATTAGTTCTGTCATATTTAGTTTTAGATTATTTTACGTTTTTAATTGGCAGAGCACAAGGTGCTGTATAACAGTATCATATTTAGAGTTTTATAGAAAGCTTCAACCTGAGTTCTGCATTATAAAGCCTGGAGAAAGCTAAGCTTAGAACATAATTTGCTGAAGTATAGTTATCTTTTTGTAGTAGGAATCTATGTCCTGTGCCAGAGGCGAGAGTCTTTCTAATACTGATTTTTTGAGACCAAGGATAAAAGGATAGTTTTGTAAGACACACCATGGCAATGGCTGCTTGAGGGACACTTTCCACCCAAGCTTGGCCTGATTTTATTTTTCCTCATACCTACTTTCAAAGTCATTTAGGTATTTGAAACCTTATTTCCCACCTAGTAACACTTTGTGGCTTTTGCAGTTTTTTGTTTGTTTGTTTTGTTTTGTTTTTGTCTTTGTTTTGTTTTATTTTGTTTTTTGCATGGAACGGGGATCAAACAACCAGAAGAACACATTTTGATCAAGCAAAACGTTTGCTTCAAACATCAGAAGTTTCCTTTAAAGAAATTAAACTAAGTAGTTTGATATCCTTTTCTCTGTTTCACACATATGTTAGATTGGTGCATAAGTAATTAATTGTGGTTTTTGTCATTTCTTTTATGGCAAAACCTGCAACTACTTTTGCACCAACCTGTTGTGTGTATATATATATGCACACACACTTGTTCCAAAGTTATTTGTGGCCTTGGGTTTGTTTTTCCCCTTGGAAATGGTTCTTAACTCTGGGATTTTAGAAGGTTAGAATGTTTTTTCAAGAGAACAGTGGTACTCAAAATAATGAAAGGTGGTCCCTATGTTTTCTGTATTTATCACTTAAAATTTTTAATTTCGAAGAACTACAAGTAACATTTGAACCATGCTGCTGTTGTACCTTAAACAAAGACTCAGTAATAAGTATTTAGTCTATTAAAAATGCTCTTTTTGAAGAAAAAAGTTTGGAAGTCTCTGATTAGCCAGAGTATAGTATGGGTCTTCACTGAGAAATATGGTGACCCATTTTCTTTGTGAAAACCTGGGAAAATGCAAGTGTGGGTGTGATGTGGGTGCTTTATTTGCATTGAAACAATGTAGTTTTGTGTCTTCTTTTTGCTTTAACTGACTTATTTCAGAAATTGTACAGTCTTGGGGGGGAAGTCTTTTCTGTTAATATATTTGCAGTTCATTAAAGGATATGGAAAATCCAAATAAATTACTTTTAAAAGCAATTTCTAATCAAGTTGTTAAAGCTATATGAAAGCTGTGCCATCTGTATTTTAATAATAAGGCACAGAAAAATAATGAGAGATTCAGTTTTATGTTCCACAAAAATCTAGGGCAATGTTTATCTGATTTTTTTAAATTTACACTCTCTTTTAATATATTTATATTTTTAAATGTTCATATTCTTTTTTAGCATTATTTGGAATATCAAAATAAATATTATGACAAAAACAATGGTAATTTTTAGAATAAATTTTTTTCAAACTGCATAAGCCCCTTAGCAGCTGCGAATTTGCAAGTCAACTGCTTATTCTTTGATCACTTGATTTCTGAAATTTCTTCAAAAGGGACATAAAGGTTTTTTGTTCCAATTAGAATCTATTTAAAGAGGTCAGGATCTGAAACAAGAAAGATGTAGAAACTAAATTTTACTGTAATTCGAAAGAGTTTTTTTGTTTGTTTGTTTTGTTTTTTTTGGTATCTTGGAGAAAGAGTGCTGAAGGGTTTTATTCAGACTTGAAGAAAAGGCAGTAACAGGGAAAAACATATGAAGGTGGGATGAGCTGGGCACAATCCTAGGGAACAATGCAGACTTCATAACCTTCCCTGGGACCTGCCATTTAATGTCAGCTGAACAAGGATAACAGCAGGTTAGTCATGGAACTGTTCTTTGGCTTAACTGACAACTCATGGTTCATAAAGGTTGAGTATAGGTTTTATTTTTCTTTGTAAGTGCAAACTTTGTTAAAAGGCTTTGTTTACTGAGATCCTGCTCTGTGGATTGTGTTACCTGCTTCATGGATGGTATTTTCAATCCTCAACACTAGAAGGTAGGTATTACTCCATTTTTATAAAAGAGAAAACAGGCTCAGCTATTAAATGATACAACTGGGCACTTTTGGCATTAGCGTATGTTCAGAATCTTATATTTTAGTTTTGGACTTCCTCTGGAGGTTTCGTGTCATATTTAATGGTAACTGTAAGTTGTTTTCTCTAGCTTTTTTTTTTTTTGGACAGTCTCGCTCTGCCCCCGGAGCCTGGGTTGCATTAGTATATTAGCTCACTGCAGCCTTGAAATCCTGGCCTCAAGCGATCCTCCCACCTCAGCTTCCCAAAGCACTAGGATTATAGGCGTGAGCCATCTCACCCAGCCCTCTCTAGCACTTTTAAATGTATAGTCTGTTGTAGGATAACATCGATGTCCAAGTTTTACAGAGAAACTTTATTAATAATCAGTCAGGTCTGCTGTATAATCCTTTGTGGGGCTTTGATCTATATGCTGCTTCTATACTCTTCCAGCACTGAAATCAGAATGTATTTTCCGTCTTTGAGTGACTGGAATTTGCTTTAAAGTAAGAAAATTACAAATCTTCAATTTTCTTTCAGTTCTTGCATTCTTATTGACAATTTCCTCTGTCACAAGGATTCTTTTTTTTTTTTAAAGACAGAATCTTGCTCTGTTAGGCTAGAATGCAGTGGCACAGTCATGGCTCACTGCAGCCTCCATCTCCCAGGTTCAAGCAGTCCTCCCACCTCAGCCTCCCAAGTAGCTGAGACCAACAGGCATGCATGTCCCACCACTCCCAGCTAATTTTTGTATTTTTGCAGAGACAGGATTTTGCCATGTTGCTCAGACTAGTCTCAAACTCATGGGCTCAAGCAGTTCACCCACCCCAGCCTCAAGCATTCTTTTAATATTCAACACTGTTAAAGAAAAATGTGGGCCGGGCGCGGTGGCTCACGCCTGTAATCCCAGCACTTTGGGAGGCCGAGGCGGGTGGATCACGAGGTCAAGAGATCGAGACCATCCTGTGGTGAAACCCCGTCTCTACTAAAAATACAAAATTAGCTGGGCATGGTGGCACGTGCCTGTAGTCCCAGCTACTCGGGAGGCTGAGGCAGGAGAATTGCTTGAACCCAGGAGGCGGAGATTGCGGTGAGCCGAGATCGCGCCATTGCACTCCAGCCTAGGTAACAAGAGCGAAACTCGGTCTCAAAAAAAAAAAAAAAGAAAAGAAAAATGTGGCCGGGTGTGGTGGCTCCTGCCTTTAATCCCAGCACTTTGGGAGGCCAAGGCGGGCAGATCACCTGAGGTCGGGAGTTCAAGACCATCCTGACCAACATGGTGAAACCCCGTCTTTTTAAATAAACAAACAATAAATAAATTTTTTTAAAAATTATCTGTGCATGGTGGTGGGCGCCTGTAATCCCAGCTGCTTGGGAGGCTGAGGCAGAAGAATTGCTTGAACCCCGTGAGGTAGAGGTTGCTGTGAGCCAAGATCATGCCATAATACTCCAGCCTGGGAGAAAAGAGCAAAATTTCATCTCAAAAAAATACAAAATACAAAATCAATTGTATTTATATACACTAACAATTAGCAAGCTGAAAATGAAACTAGGAAAATTCACTTTATAAAGACGGATAAATTTAACCAAAGTGCTGGACTTTTTTCTTATTTTTTTGTTCCTAAAGAATCCACACCAAAAACAAAATAAAGCAAAATCAGTAGTAATAAATTAATTTTGCAAAGTTGAAGGATACAAGATCAACCTATATAAATCAGTTATTTTTCTCT
>PVKV010043292.1:0-10149 GCA_004027835.1 Alouatta palliata | reverse complement strand
TCCGGCACCGGCGGCCCTGCCACTCTGTTCGGGGCCAGCCCGAGCTCCCTGCGCCCTACCCGGCCTGCTCCAGGGAGCCGGGTCTACCACGGCAGAGTGCTCCCTCTCCAAGGCTCTAGCGCTCTGGCTCTCTGACTCCCTCACCTTCTCTCTTTCTTGTCCTCCCCCTCCACCTCGCGCTCTTCCTGTCCCATCTCTGTGTCTGTCGGTCTGTCTGTCTCCGTCTCCATCCTCCTTGTCCTTTCTGCCTGTCTCTGTATGGCTGTCTCTCTGCGTGTCTCCGTCTCTACCGTTCCGTCCCTCGCTCGCTTGCTCTCCTTCGAGCTGTCTTGTGTCTACGTGTCCGTGCCTGTATGTTACTGGCCATTGTTGTTTATAGTGCAAAATAAAAATAGTAAAATGAAAAAAAGATCAATTGAGGCCTTTTGGTGCTTACCACAGGCTGTACTTTTTCACTGACTTAATAGAGAGAGGAGGCAGAGTGAACCTATCCTATATACGCCTTAGAGCAAGCCTGGTCTGTTGCATGAATGGAGTAACATGAAAAAGAAAACAAAATCAGTAGATTACATAAACATTTCCAGAACTTGCTTTTTTCCTTTTTTTTAAAATTTTTTTAATATTTATCTTTTATTAACACCCAAGTACTTGTCTGGAAGAAATATGTCCAGAACTTCTAACGAAGAAACTGAAGAATTCATGAAGCTGAGCAAGATTTAGCAAAACAAAAAAATTAATTATATGAGATTGAATAGTAATGTTTTCATGACTTTTTTTTGAAATATTGATGGCTCTTTAGTTATATGTTTTGTTTCCCAGATTTAAGAAAACATTTTCTTTTATGCTATCTATAGCTTCAGCAATTTGATAAAGCATACATTTGTGAACAAAAGTAAAAGCATTTACTTTTTCTTTCTACTAAGTACTTCCAGAATTTGGAAATGATTTCATGAATATACTTATTTTTAATGGAAATATAATTATTTCCATAAGTTCAATAATAATCTCCTTTATTTATAGCAAGATACAATTGGAAATATTTGGAATATCATATTTAAGGTATTTATAAGTACTGTAGACAAAGTGTAAAGTCTGTCTTGATTTGGGTGTCTAGCCTCAAGAGTTTTTTTGTTGTTGTGTTGTTTTTGAGACAGGGTCTTGCTCTGTCACCCAGGCTGGAGTGCAGTGGGACGATCTTGGCTCACTGCAACCTCTGCTCACTGGGAAGGGGAATCCAGTGGTTCTCATGCCTCAGCTTCCTGAGTAGCTGGGACTACAGGCTGGTGCCATCACGTCCAACTAATTTTTGTATTTTTAATAGAGATGGGGTTTCACCATATTGGCCGGACTGGTCTTCAACTCCTGGCCTCAAGCAATCTGTCCACCATGGCCTCCCAAAATGCTGGCATTACAAGTATGAGTCACTGTGACCAGCCTCAAGAGGTTTTTAAATCTGAAATTACAATGCAACCAATTGTTATTCTTGATATGCTTATGTAAATGATTAGGCAAAATTGGATAAAATTGATCTCATTCTGCAAAAAAAAAAAAAAAAAAAAATTTGCCGTTCTCTGATGATCTTTGGTAGAAATTGGGAAGACTGTGGAGAGAAAACTTATATTTCCAGAGAAAAGCTGTAATACACCAGTTACTAGAATATAGCCCTGTGCGCTGTTTTTGAGTTTTTATTGTTTACCTGTAGAATGAACTGCATTCTAAATCCAATCCAGCTTTCTTCCATGCAAGTACTAAGGATTGCTGTGTTCCTGAAGCCCTATAAGCTGAAATTAAATAATTTTTTTTGAGTCAGTGTCTTCCTCTGTCACCCAAGTGCTATGAGTTCACTGCAGCCTTGAATTCCTGGCTTCAAGTGATTCTCCTGCCTCCACTTCCTAAGTACCTGGAAACTATAGGCGCATATCACCACAACCAGCCAATTTTTAAATTTTTTGTAGATGATATCTTTCTCTGTTGCCCAGGCTGGTCTCAGACTTCTGGCTTCAAGCCATCCTCCAGTATCAGCCTCCCAAAGTGTTGGGATTACAGGCGTGAACCCATGTCCAGCAGAAATGGATTTTAGAAGACAAGTCTCATCATTTGATGTCTGGGCCACACAGAAAGTTCACTGAACACCTGACGCCATAATCGGAGACATTAAAACTGCAAACCAGAGCAAGAAGTTGATTGGCTTCATGATGTGGGCAGCTTTTCCCAAGATAACAGAACAAGACTCCCCATCACAGTGAGAATCTTCTTTTAGTTTTTTCTTGCTTATGCCTACGTGTTTTACTTGGCAGGATAATGACATAATAGAAATCTCACAATTGTAGCTACTGTGGGTAACGTGACAGAACCTGATCTAAGAAATCCTTTAGTTGGCCGGGCTTGGTGGCTCACGCCTGTAATCCCAGCAGTTTGGGAGGTGGAGGTTTGAGACCAGCCTGACCAACATGGTGAAACCCTGTCTCTGCTAAAAATACAAAAAATTAGCAGGGCATGCAGCGTGTGCTTGTAGTCCCAGCTACTTGAGAGGCTGAGGCAGGAGAATGGCTTGAACCTGGGAGGTGGAGGTTGCAGTGAGCCGAGATCACGCCACTGCACTATAGCCTGGGTGACAGAGCGAGACTCTGTCTCAAAAAAATAAAAAAAAAAATCCTTTAGTCCACCTAGTGGCTAAGTTTGACACCATCCTCAACACAGCTTTTTGGTCTATATTGCACTACTGGTCTTTTTTCTTTTTTTAGATAACATTTTCTGCTTTAATTCAACCCAGTCATGGGATATCAGATGATAAAATTGCTCTAGATTACTTACTGGTTAAATAAGAAAATGCCGGTGTTATTGCTAATTCTATGTGCTGTACCTGAATAACTTTTCTGGAGAAGTTGAGACCCAAATACACACATAAACACACACACACACACACACACACACACACACACAGGCCACATTGTTACAAACAGACCTCACCTAGTTCCCCATGGTGATTTGATTTATTCAGTTGTTTGTATTTAATCCTAGGTTATTGGCTTAAAATCATTAAGTAAACTGGGGTTATCATATTACTATTAACTTTGTTTTGTATTTTTTTTTTTAAAAAACTTTGTACCCATGGCTTACCAAATTTATGCAAAAGTGCAACTCCTAAGAAAATAATTCTGCCCCAGAACTTTGGGTGATAGTAAAGGCCTACAGAACAGACAAAATTAGACTTAACAATCGACTCCAGGTAGACTTAGCCTGAGAGCCACTCCCTCTAAACCTCTGTTGTTGCTGAAATGTGGCCAAAAGGGTTTTGACACTGACTTTTAGTCATGAATCACTTCCCTTGAACATGGGGCTAGACCAGACTAACAACTCAGGACAGGTACATCTCAGCACTGACGGACAATCAAAATCTAACTATAGAATGATTGGTTAGTGATGCTTTTAAAGAACGATCTTGATCAAAAAGGGGAAATGTAAAAGTAGTCAGAATCAAAATGAAGTCACTTGTGTTAAAACCTTGCCAAATGGAGCTGGAGAAGGCCATGAAAGGAGGGTTCTCATAAAAGTATGCCTAGTGATAAAAACCATCACAAAAGACTGCAAAAACTACAACCTTGTACAAAGGCCGCCACAACTTTACATAAAAACATACTGTGAGGACATCTGCCCAGTAACTGCCTGACTAACCTTGGAGTGGGGCCACCTGTGCTATTGATCTTTGTAGCCAACGATAATGATTTCAAAACAATTATGTAATTCTCCTCATTTTTCCTTAAAAAACGCCTGTCTTCTTTTACCTCCCTGCATATGCTTATATGCCTTCCATTTTCATTTTGCAATGCTTAATCTCAAATAAATACCGCAATTTTTTTTTTTTTTTTTTTTTTTTTTTTTGAGACAGGGTCTTGCTCTGTTGCCTAGGCTGAAGTGCAGTGGCACAATCATTGCTTATTGCAGCCTTGACCTCCTGGCCTCAAGCAGTCCTTCCCCGTTAGCCTCCTGAGTAGCTGGGACTACAGGCATGTGCCACCACACCTGGCTAATTTCATTTACTTTTAGATTACGTCTCTATCTGTTATTTAGCTTTACACCTTGGTTGGTAACTCCAGTTTTTGTTTTCTTTCTTTTTAAAAATTATACTTCCGCCGGGCGCGGTGGCTCACGCCTGTAATCCCAGCACTTTGGGAGGCCGAGGCGGGTGGATCACGAGGTCAAGAGATCGAGACCATCCTGGTCAACATGGTGAAAACCCGTCTCTACTAAAAATACAAAAATTAGCTGGGCATGGTGGCACGTGCCTGTAGTCCCAGGTACTCGGGAGGCTGGGGCAGGAGAATTGCTTGAACCCAGGAGGCGGAGGTTGCGGTGAGCCGAGATCGCGCCATTGCACTCCAGCCTGGGTAACAAGAGCGAAACTCCGTCTCAAAAAAAAAAAAATAAAAATAAAAATAAAAATAAAAATTATACTTCCCCCCCCAAAAAAATTATGCTTTTTCCAAAAAATATCATCCACTTTTTGTTTTCTTCATATGTTAAGAGACAAATGCATAAGAAACAATTTAGTCTATGTTTTCATACCCATAATACATAAAGATATAATTGTGTGACATCAGTAACTGAAAGAGGGGATGGAGCTTTAAAATAGAAGAGTTTTGGCCAGGCGTGGTGGCTCACACACAAAGTGGTAATTCCAGCACTTTGGGAGGCCAAGGTGGGCAGATTACCAGGTCAGGAGTTCGAGACCAGCCTGACCAACATAGTGAAACCCTGTCTGTACTAAAAATACAAAAATTAATCGGGCATGGTGGCACATGCCTGTAATCCCAGCTATTCAGGAGGCTGAGGCAGGAGAATTGTTTGAACCTGGGAGGTGGAGGTTGCAGTGAGCCAAGATTGTGCCACTGCATTCTCTGCCTAAAGAAAAAAAATTTTTACATGTGATTGAAGTTAAATTGGTATAAATTCAAATTTGAGTGTTATAACTTTAAGATTCTAAATGCAATTCCTATGGGAACCACAAAAAGTAGCTATAGAATATACACAAAAAGAAATGAGAAAGGAACTAAAATTATTCACTACAAAAAATAATCAAAGGCAGCAGAAGATGGTAATGCAGAAAATGAGGAGAAAAACCGTAATGCATATCAAAAACAAGTAGCAAAATGACAGAAATTCTTCCTTATCAGCAATTACTTCAAATACGACTGGATTAAACTCTTCAATCAAAAGGCAAAGATTTGCAGAATAAATAAAAACACAAAACACAATTTTATGCTGTTTGCAAGACAGAAATTTTAGATTCAAAAACAAGAATAGGTTGAAACGGAAGAAATAAAAAAAGAGGCTAGGCATGGTGGCTCATGCCTATAATCCCAACACTTTGGGAAGCCAAGGCTGGTGGATCACCTGAGGTCAGGAATCTGAGACCAGCCTGGCCAACATGATGAAACCCCGGCTCTACTAAAAATACAGAAAATTAGCTGGGCGTGATGGGAGGCATCTGTAATCCCAGCTACTTGGGAGGCTGAGGGAGGAAGGGAGGAAAATCACTTGAACCCAGGAGGCGGAGGTTGCAGTGAGCTGAGATCTCACCATTGCACTCCAGTCAGGGCAACAAAAGCAAAAAACGCCAGCTCAAAAAAAAAAAAAGAAAAAAAAAAGAAAAAAGAAATTCCATGCAAACAGTGACCAAAAAAGAACAGGGGTGGCTATCTAATATCAGACAAAACAGACTTTAAAATCAAATAGGTTTACATGAGACAAAGAAGGACATATTTATTAATAAAAGGTTTAATATAACAACTGTAAACATTTACACATCTAATAACAGATCTTTAAAATATATGATGCAAAACTTGACAGACTGAAGGGAGAAGCAGACAGTTCTACAAAAGACAAATGGAGAGTTCAATGCCCGACTCTTAATAATGGATAGAATGACCAGATAGAGGATAAGAAAACGAAGGACTTGAACAACACAATAATCAGCTAAGTCTGGCAGACTCGTAAAGGACTCTATCCAGCAACTACAATATACACCTTCTTCTCAAGTGCACATGGGACATTCTCCGGGATAGACCACAGGTCAGGCCACAGTTTTTGTCTCAATACATTTTAAAAGATAGATAGCATATCAAATATCTTCTCTGACCACAATAGAATAACATTAAAAATCAATAACAGGAGTCATACTGATAAACTGACCTTTTTTCTTTTTGGAAATTAAACAACACCCTGCTATGATCTGAATGTCCCCCAAAATTTGTATGTGGAAATTTATTTGCCAATGTGACAGTATTAAGAGGTGGGCACTGGCCTGGGGTGGCGGCTCACGCTGTAATCCCAGCACTTTGGAAGGTGGAGGCAGGCAGACTGTTTGAGCCCAGGAGTTCAAGACCAGCTGGGGCAAAATGGCAAAAGCTGGTCTCTACAAAAAACACAAAAATAAGGTGGGGATGGTGGTACAGGCCTGTAGTCTCAGCTACTCAAGAGGCTGAAGCAGGAGGACTGGTTGAGCCTGGGAGGTCAAGGCTGCAGTAAGCCATAATCCGGTTACTGCACTCCAGTTGGGGCAATAGAATGAGACCCTGTCTCAAATAAAAAAAAAGGGGTGGGAATTCTTTAGGATGTGATTATCTCATGAGGGTAGAAGTCCTCATGGATGAAATTAGAGCCCTTATAAAAGGACTTGAAAGAGTGGGTTCATTCCCTCCGATCTCTTTCATGTGGAACCACAATGTCCCTCCCTCCGAAAGGTGCAGCAATGATGCGCCATCTTGGAAGCAGAGGCTGGCCCTCTGTAGACACTGAATGGGCTGATGATGCCTTGATCTTGGACACCACAGCCTTTAGAACTGAGAGACATAAATGTCTGTTGTTTATAAATTATCTAGGCTCAGGTATTTTGTTATAGCAACATGAACAGATTAAGATATACTCTTAAACAACAAATGGGTTAAACAAGAAACCACAAGGGAAATCAGAAAATACAGTTGACTCTCAGTATCCACAGACGATTGGTTCCAGGACCCCATAAATATGCCAAAATCCACACAGAGTCAAGTCCTGAAGTTGGCCCTGTAAAACCTGGGTATTAAAAAAGTTAGCCCTCTGTATCCTCAGGTTTTGCACTCTGTGAATACTGTATTTTCAGTCTGCCTTTGGTTACAGATGCAGAATTCATGAATTCAGAGGACCAGCTGTATTTACTGAAAACAGTTCTTGTATAAGTGCACCCTTGCAGTTCAAATCCATGTTGTTTAAGGCTCAACTGTACTCAGAAATAAATGAAAATTAAAACACAGCATACCAAAACTTATGGGATGCCATGAAAGCAGTGCTAACAGGGAAATTTATAACGTGAAATACTTACATTAAAAAAAACTAAAAAGTTCAGGCATGGTGGCTCACGCCTGTAATCCCAGCACTTTGGGAGGCTGAGGCAGGTGGATCATGAGGTCAGGAGATCAAGACCACCTTGGCTAACATGGTGAAACCCCGTCTCTTCTAAAAATAATAAAAAAAAAAAATTAGCCAGGCATGGTGGCATGCACCTGTAGTCCCAGCTACTCGGGAGGCTGAGGCAGGAGAATTGCTTGAACCCAAGAGGCGGAGGTTGCAGCAAGCCGAGATTGTGCCACTGCACTCCAGCCTGGGTGACAGAGCGAGACTCTGTCTCAAAAAGCAAAAACAAACAAATGAAAACTAAAAAGATCTCAAATTGACAACCTAAATTTACAACTTAGGCAACTAGAAAAGAACAAATTAAACCTAACACTAGCAGAAGGAGGGAAATAAAGATTACTGCAGAAATAAACAAAACAGAAAATAGAAAAAACAGTGGAAAAAAAATCAACAAAACCAAAAGTTGATTTTTTAAAAAGATAAAATTGACAGACCTTAACTAGACTGACTAAGAAAAAAAGAGGAAGTCTCAAATTACTAAAATCAGAAATGGAAGTGGGGACATTACTATCTGATCTTGTCAAAATAAAAAGGACTGGTAGGGGGAAGTGGCTCACATCTGTAATCCCAGCACTTTGAGAGGCCAAGGCGGGTGGATCACTTGAGGTCAGGAGTCTGAGACTAGTCTGGCCAACATGGTGAAACTCCATCTCTACTAAAAATACAAAAAATTAGCCAGGTGTGGTGGCGGGCGCCTGTAATCCCAGCTACTGGGAAGGCTGAGACAGGTGGATCACTTGAGCTCAGGAGTTCAAGACCAGCCTGGAAAACATGGTAAAACCCTGTCTCTATAAGAAATAAAATAAAATAAATAGCCCATCTTGGTAGCAAGAGCCTGTTGTCCCAGCTACTCGAGAGGCTGAGGTAGGCAGATCTCTTGAGCCTGGAAGGTGGAGGTTGTAGTGAGCCTAGATCACACCACTACAATCCAGCCCAGGTTACAGATGAGACCCTGTCTCAAATTAATAAGTAAATAGGGTTATAAGAGAGTTCTAAGAACAATTGTACACCAACATATTGGATAACCTGGATAAAATGGACAAATTCCTAGGAACAGAAACCCTACCAAGACTGAATCAGGAAGAAATAAAAAATCTGAATAGAACAATAACCAGTAAGGAGATTGAATCAATAACCAGAAATCTCCTGACAAAGAAAAAAAGAAAAGAAAAAAAAAAAAGCCTTGGACTTGACTTTGCTCATCAATTCTATCAAATATTTAGAGAACTAATAGTAATCCGTCTTAATCCCTTCCAAAAAATTGAAGAGGAGGGAGTACTCCCTAACTCATTCTTTGAGGCTACCATTGCCTTGATACCAAAGCAAGACGAAGATTTTACAAGAAAAAAACTGTAGAATAAGATCCCATATGAAGATTGATGTAAAAATCCTCAACATATCCTAAGACTGTGAGGTGAAATTCATCATAGAAAAGGAAAGCCAAGCAGAAGCTTAGAACTATACCCCTAGTCGAGAGAGAGAATAAGGCAAAATGGTGCATCGAGGGGAATGGCAGAGGTGAGTGACACCCTCAAGGGTCTAAAGAATGCAGTAGTGTCCCCACGGTATCTCTGTTTAAATCACCATTCTGTCCCCTCAGGATCTGGCTGCTCTTGGTGGATTACTCTAGACCAGAGGTCCACAACTACAGATTCTGTGCTCAAATTGTCCGGCAGCCCGGTTTTGTATATGGTTTTAATTTCTTTTTTTAAATAAAGACGGGGTTTCACCATGTTGGTCAGGCTGGTCTTGAACTCCTGACCTCAGGTGATCCACCCACCTTGGCCTCCAAAGTGCTTGGATTACAGGTGTGAGCCACCACGCCTGGCCACGGTTTTAACTTTTATAAATGATTGAGAAAAATCAAAAGAAGAATGATATTTTGTAGTATTTGAAAATCGTGTGAAATTCAACTTTCAACATTTATGAATACAGTTTTATGAGGGCGCGGTTGCACGCATTCATTTATGTATCTTACGGCTGCTTTCGTGGTCCAAGGGTCAGAAGTGAACAGTCTGGACAGAGAAAGGCTTTGTGCGGTGTCCTCATTACTTCCCCCTGCGTTGGGTACATCACAAACCACAGCCAGATGACCAGCACACCACAGTGTTTCAAGTGATATACTTTTTGCCATGCTACCACATTTCATTTATTTATTTATTTTATCACATCATAGCTGTGCTAAGATAATACAATGTGTGTGCAAATTACCAGACTAGGCACTTGTCACAATATTAACTCATGGGAAAGCAATAATAAGGAAAATTAGAAAATTTAAGCAGATTCTTACTATTGAGTTTAAGCAGAAAAAAGTTTTTTTTTTTTTTTTTTTTAAAGCAGCAATATCTCAACATAGCTGATTTTATTTTTATTTTATTATCATTTTTTGAGACGGAGTCTCACTCTGTCCCCCAGGCTGGGGTGCAGTGGCTTGATCTCAACTCACTGCACCCTCCACCTCCCTGGGATCAAGCGAGTCTCCTGCCTCAGCCTCCTATGTAGTTGGAATTATATGCGCGCCGCCACCATACCTGGCTAATTATTGTATTTTTAGTAGAGACGGGGTTTCACCATGTTGACCAGGCTGGTCTCGAACCCCTGATCTCTAGTGATCTGCCAGCCTTAGTCCTCCCAAAGTGCTGAGTTTACAGGCGTGAGCTGCCACGCCCGGCCAACGTAGTTGGATCTCCCCTCCCC